>NDGN011361586.1:0-15990 GCA_002564285.1 Tympanoctomys barrerae | reverse complement strand
TGCAATGTGTTAATTATTGAAACTGTCATACCAATTTTATTTGAAACTGTCTCATTGCTATTTTTCTCTCAATAAAATTATGGAAAAAAAAAAGAAAGAAAAGCCATGAACTGGTTCCATAGATTTTGGCATTCCTATAATGGCAAAAGCAGACAAACAATGCTGTTGAACATTACTTATTTTTCCCCCCTCCGGAATGGCAAGTAGTATGAATTAAATGGGAAGAAGTAATAATGGAAACATGAACATATTGCAAGCACTTAAGAGGGAAGATGAGTAGCATCCATTTATCAAATTTCATTTTGTTTGGGTTCTCTTGGATTCATACTTTTGGGTGGTAGAGGGCAAAGGATTTTTGGACAGTAGGGCAAGATAGAATGATATTAGTAGCTTGATTCCCCATTGAGATCACTCTTAGTCTTTAGGGGACCCCTTCCTTGCTTCCTGTCAGGGAAGTTCCATCTTCACAATATTCAGACCAACCATACCTAACCCAATGATTATACTTTTCACACTGTGGGCAAGGACCAGGTTCAGTCTCATTATTCCCAGATTAGAATCCCTGAAATGTACAGGATTGTTAAGAGTTATCACCTTGGTTTGCAAATGTGTGTTATTGGTGAAGATGTCATACGTTACCAAAATTAAAACATTTAACATTCTACAATTATTATTTTTACCTTGCATTTTAAGAGCTAGCCTAGCTTGAGCTAATGCAAGCCCTCTATGAGTTTCCAAACTGATGTCTTGACAAGCCTTAACTTACTGTTTAAATCTTCAGAGACTTGGAAGGTAGTCAAAGGCTGTTTACAGTTCTTGGTTAACATTATCATAAAAGAGCTAAAGAACAAGTATGCAGGCTAATTGAGCAAGAATTTATCTGTGCATGGCTTCTTTTAGTTGGAAAATGAACTGTGTGTAAGATATTGTCATAATTTGTGTCTAGTTGTCTCCCCAAAGCCTCATGCAGCTATGGCGCAGGGACTTCAAGAGTTTGAGATTAATTCATGATCAAGGCTGGGATTATGGGTTTTAGTACTTTTGGGATTATGAGTGTGAGTACTTCTATAGCCTAGGGCAGATAGCCTGAATGCAACTTAAGAGAGACAGACTTTCTCTCTGTTGCCATTGTTGCTGCCACCCCTCCTATTTGCTCTCTTGTTCTTTGCTGCCACCATAAATGGATGCTCTCTGCCCTGTGCCAGTCTTCCTTGAAGCTAGCTGAGTATGGACTGAAACCTCCATTAACTGTGAGCTAAATAAACCTTTCCTTCTTTCATTTTTGGTGTTGATATTTGTTCCAGCAGTGAGAGAAGAGTAACTGACATAGATATTAAGAAAAGTCTAGACAGGAGCCACATCTTTGGGCACAATAAGCTGAGCTCTTCTCATTTTGTGTGCTATCTTTTCAAAAGTCTCATTGGAATACTGTAGGGAGCCTGCTCTGGAACTCGTCATAGTCTGGAGGAATTTGGTTATAGTTGTAAGCCCAAAGAAAAGTTATTGGGATTCTTGCTACTAAATTCCAATGTACCACTTCCAATACAATCCATGACAAGAATAAAGATAAAAACATATCTCCAGTTATGTAGAGCCAAGGGGATCCTAAATGAAATCAGAACAAAGGCCTCCACTTAGCACTGCACCTGAATTTCATTAACTTGTGTGGAGGGGAGTGGATCAGGATGGAGTGACTGAGAATGGCAGGAAGTATGTGAGTGCTGCGAGCTGGGCTGGGAAGGAGGCACCACAGTACCTCTGCAATATGCACAGAGGTCTGTGGAAAGAGTCTGGGATCCCAGTAACAGGTAGCCTCCGCAAAATTTTAAAAAGGCGAACAGAGGAATGAGTTAGCCACGTCAGACTTCTATACACTGAGTAGTAGGTGGTGTGCAGGACAGGTCACATTGCAACCTCAGGGCTAGAGGAGTTTTGTTTTTATGATTATTTAGGCTCCACTCACGTTTCAATTCTCCAACAAAGAAAATTGAAAATATCGGATGCACATGAGTCACTGTGATATGATTTCTCTAACTCTTTGGGGAAGATTAAAAGGGGAACAGCTGGGTCAAAAGGAATTGCTAATTTTAGCTTTTTGAAGAATCTCCGTACAAATTCTCTCAATAGATACAATTCTTCTTGAAGATAGATGCCTTCCAATGACTCTCCCCAGTTCTAGCCTTTAGTTCCTGTGTGTACTGAATTCTTCAGATAAAAAGACATGGGCTCTGTTGTGGATTTCAGAGCAAGCTGAGGAGTTACATATGGACACAGAAATGCTGGCCTTGGTGTCAGTGGGCAGTTCTTATCCATGGACTGATTGTTCCTGTCTTACAATGTACTTATACTTTTTCAACGATTCAGTGATGGAAAAGCAATGGAAAAAAGTAGAAGACATTTGAGCTCTTGAATTTAGATCTTTGCCCCAGGCTCATAATAGGTGGCCCTCACCCTCTCATAGTGGGCAATGGCCACAGCATCCAGGCAGCCTGATTACAAGAGGAAACAGCCCACGTGGTACAGTGCTGTGCATGTGCACTTAGCAGGCTGCACTGCTGACTGGGGTGTGTGATAGGTTGCGTGAATTTGTGGCTGACAGGATTCCCAGCTTCTAACGGGTTCTCATGTAGGCCAAGGAGTCCTCCACAGCCCAAGTGCAGTTCTTGCTATGCCCAAATGAATGGTCCAGTTAGTGACAGTCCATGCGGATACCATCAAAGCCAAGTGGGGAAAGCAGGGGAGCAGCACTGAGGGGTGTCGTGTTCCGGGCCAGTCCTCACCAACACATCCATGCCACCTCCCGTGACAACCTGCTCAGGAACCCTGCATCACCATGTGATCTTTCCCTGCTTCCTTCCTCTACAAGGAAGGGTCATACCATGCTTTCCTGGTGACCTGATTCCCAGTGCAAATCCCAGCTCTCACTGAACCAGAGAATTTACAGGGGAAAATGGAAGAATCAACACAAAAATCAGGCTGCTACCTTGGTCTGTTTCCAACCAGCAACCCAGTTGTTTCTGAGGCTGACAGGAGCAGGAACATAATTCTGGGCAAGGCTGAGATTAAACCCACAAATGACTTTGGCAAGCTATCAGAATTGTGCTGCATAGCAGTGTCTACAGGCTTACAGCTCTGCCTGGGGTACCTGACACTCCTGATCATGATTTATTATTACAGGACACAGATTATCCCAGACTGGGCTGGAAATGGATCTCGCTGAGTATTTAACTCACCAGCTGCAAAGTGTAGAGTTGATGGCCTTGCTTCTGGATTTATCCATTGTAGTGGGAGTCCCCAGGCTCATTTCAGACCAGTGTTGTTTACATAGCCCGGCAATAATCCATCAAACATGGCAAAATACTACAGATGCATTTCTAAGCTGGTGATGGGGCTCCTGCAGAGTGGCAGCTAAAGTATTTACTTCCCTTTTTACTTGAAGTCACAGCTAAATTTCTAAAGGCACAAAGGGCCTTTTGTGTTTGAATGTAAAGAAGAGAAAGTATGTGACAGCTTTTAGAAGGACTGATGACTGGTCTGGTGGAGCTGGCTGCCAACTCTGAAGGAGCCCATTACAGCAGTTATGGTCATTAGAGTACCCTGGTGTCTGAAGAAATCTGTCAGGGTGTTCATGCTGTTACTATTGCTGTTGTTGTTTGGAAAGTGAGGGGGAAAGGCTTCCTGTGTTGCTGTCTGCATTTCGGCGGGGCTGGGACAGGGACAGTTGGAGTGATGGTTTCCATCTGTTCAGATGTTGTGTGAAGACGGGGCTCTGGCACAGAGATTACTTAAATTCACGGAGTGTACTGTGCTTAGGACGCGGAGGTTGCTTTCAACCATCTCTGTATAAATGAACTCACTATGTGTCACAATAAAGAGTCCGCACTCATCCTGAAACTCTGTCCCTGGAAACCCCCTGACCGGTTTTGAGGAACACAAGTCGACCCCAAAGAGGCGGGTCTGCACCACTTGGTTTCTGAATATAAAAGCTGAGAATGTACGTCTTGGGTGTCTTACTAAAAAAAGGAACACTGCCTTTTAAAGATTGCATGCCCTGTGACACTAACAAAGCAGAAAAATAAACAGAAGGGCAACTTCCTCTGCAATCCAGTGTGTCTCAAATGAGCATTCACACGAAAGGGGAAGGGGAAGGGCAGAGCCTTCTGCGCTGTCCTTGAGATGCTTTCTGCCCTCACATCCTGCCCTTTCCCCACCTGGAGTCGCCAGTGGCTGCCTGGCCACGGGTAATTTGGGCTTAATTGGGTTTGCTTAAGCCGAGCATTCTACTCCCAGACCGTAAAAACCAATCTCAGAAACTGCAGCAACTTGAAAATTCTAGCGTTGGTCTCCTCAGAGGAAGATTCCCAGTAAATTTCATTGAAACCTTTGTATACCTGTGTGTTTTTCTTTCCTTTTCTTGTTCTTTTTTATTTTTTAAAGAATCTTTTATTTGTTTGTTTGTTTATTTATTTATTTATTTGATACAGGTGCTCACTAGGCAGCTTGTACTCGTAGTGATCCTCCTGTCTCAGCCTCTCCAGTGTTGGGATTACAGTTGTGTGCCACCATGCCCAGTTTCAGTGGCTGGTGTGGAGTGTAGCACCGGGGACTAAACTGCAATCCTTGAGCTTGCCAGCAGGTGCTTAGACCACTGAGCTATCTCCCCAGCCCTGCCTAAGGTGTTCATCTAATACACAGTACCTTATTCATTAGGAGATGTGAAGGATCCTGAGATATGAGCAAAGTGCGTCTACAGTGTGTCCAAATAGCACTGAGATGGTCAGAGCAGGTGCATTGCAGAAAGCAGGGCTGGATCCCCAGGGTCTGGAGTCTTGTGGACTCTGTGTTTGTCTGACAGACGCCTCCTGAGTGCCTCCTCTGTGTGGAGGAGTGAACGCACAGCAACCACAGCTCAGTCAGACAGCCTGGGTTCCACAAGAAGCTTCTCCATGTTTTCAATGGGTGGGCAACCTCGGAAAGAGAGTGGACCCCACTGTGCCTAGTGAAGAGTAGGAGACTGCTAAGGTTCCAATGTGTCCCCCAGAGCTCAGGTGTAGTGAGCTATACCCTCCAAGGACACCATGATGGCTGGAGGTGGCTAGGCTAGGATCTCAGGATCCAGGATGGATGGACACCACCTCCAGAGGGGCTGACAAGAGAGTCTAACCCCTCACCCACCCCACATCCCCACTCTTTCTGTCCCACCATGGGAAGAGGTAGCAAGAGGTCTTTGCCACACGCCAGCACCTGCTCTCAGACTCCTACAGAGAGACCACTGGCCACATGGACTTGTCCCTGAGGGACAACGTCACCAACAAAACTACCAAGATAGAGACCAGTGAAGATTTTTCAAAGACGAAATCAATGAACTTTTGTTTCTAATCTTCAAAACACGACTCTGGGGCTACCATGCAGGCCTTGGAGGAAATGATGAGAAAATGGAGAGTGCTTTGTGGTTGTCACTGTTCTTCTCTCCTGGTCAGGGGTCCCCAAGCCTCTCTTCATGGACAGGTGGAGGCAAATGCTGCATTATTCTGCAGCTGGGAAACCCAGCCCAGCCCAGGATGGAAGGATGAGAGACAGTGAGGTTGAGAAATGGCTCCTGGGGGTCAGTCCTACCTGAATGTTACAGGGGGCCAGAGAAGGGGGAGAGGGCTGGGGATGCACAGGCAGAGGCCTGGAGCTCCCTGCTACTCGGCCTCCAGGTATAAAGCCCAGAATCAGCCGCGCCTGGGCACTGGGGCCTGGATGCTCTCTAAAGGTATGAGCTGGGTGACCTAAGAGGATCAGGCGCACAACTAAATGTCAATGAGGAGCAGGACTTGAAAAGATCTAGAAGGGAGGAAAGCGAGTCCTCCACCATTGTCCCTGGCAGCGTGCACCCCAGGCCCCATCTCTCTCCTAAAGCCACCAGCAAATCTGCAAATACCACCAGGAAACCCATGATTGCTGTAGAACTCCCAATCTGGAGGACTCCAAAGACCTGGAGTTGTATTTCCGGGCTTGTGCTCTTAGTTCTGAATTCCTGAATTTAATTGCTAACCCCACCCATGTTTACATGTTCCACTTCCATCTCTGGAGCCCGTTATCTCCGTACTTTAGCTCTTCTACTCTCTGCTTTTAACCTCCATCTCATTAGCTCCAAGCCTTTTTATCTTTCCTTTTCAACACTACCTATTGTATCTCGGGGTCTTATCTCCCAAAGATTTCATATTTTATTTTTAACTAGTACTTTTTTCCTCCTCTTTTCTCCCTTGTCTGTTTGGCAATGTTTTTGGTTTTATTCTGGTAACTTTCCATCTTCCTTTTATTTGGAAACATCTCTTTCTATTTCCTGGTCCTTTTCCTCTTGTTTTCTTCTCTTCTGCTTGGATTTATTTTAGTGACCAGGAAAACAAATGTTGGCAGAGAAGGAGGCCATGAGAGGCTGCCCCACAGGCAGGCTGGAAACCCTCATCCTCCCAGCAGGGCTCTGCAACCACCCCGCCCTCTCTGCCCCTGGCTGTCCTCAAAATGATCTCTAAAATGCAGCCTGAGTGCCCTCACCCACCTGCACTGCACTTCTTGCAGCTCCTCCAGTGAATGACTCCCCAGCCCTTTAAAGAATGGATTAAGGAAGAAGGAGCCATTGACGGCAGGGAATCATGGGTTCGCTCATCAACCCCTTCCCAGTGCTATAATTCTGTGACACAGAACAAGAAAGTTGTCCCATCCATGTTTGCCTTTCTGGAACTGTGTCTACCAAGCCTTATAGGAACTTCTGCACACTTGGCATCCGCTGTGTCTGCGTGTAGATTACTCGGGCTCGCAGTGGCTCCAACAGTAGGGTCTATGTGTTGTCGTATGCAGGCCTGCAGAGAGCACCAGACTCTGAGAGGAAGGAGGCCCGTATCTTTCCAGGATTCACACCCTGGTCTCCTTTGTACTGTTTCTGTGAAGAGAGAAGTAGGTAAGGATGAGCTTTGCATTTTGTTGTCTTCCTAAAGAGAATGTAATTCCAAGGAAGATGGGGGCCTTTGAGGATCATTCTACAGGTTCTCAAGGTTGAGGCCAAAGTGTACATAGAAAAGTAATCTAGGGACCATTTAGAATACAGCTATTCCCCTCTTGGTATCTTCCCCCAAAAGTTAAGTTACCATGTCACAGAGATGTGTGGAGACCTATGTTTACAGCAGCAGAGTTCATAACATATATCTTAGAAGCAGTTGACTTGTTCAACAGCAGAAGAATGGACAAAGAAAACATGGTATTTACCTACAAGAGAGTACTACTCTGCCACAAAGAAGGGTTAATTTGGGTCATTTTAGGAAAATGATTATACTTTGAGAGCAAAATATTAAGTGAAGTAAATCAGACAGGGAAGGTTAAAGATTGTGTAATCTCTCCTTTACGAGAAAACCAACAAAATAAAAGACTGGTTGCGTGCTTAGGGAGATAGATCCTCTACAAATAAGAGTAGGAACTGGAGACAGAAGGAGAGGGCAAAAGGGGGAAAGGGCTTCAAAGGAGTGAGGGAGAGCCGCGTGCATGTACCAACTCTGCACAGTGACGGCTACCATTGCGCATGAGAAACATGGGCTCATAAACATGGAGAAGAAAAGTGCACACTGGCAATTTAAGACTATGATAAGGCAGATGTTAGCCTCTTCTTCTAAGGCAGAACAAAATGCTGATTTGAAGACATGCCCAGAGATTCTGATCCCACAGGTGAGCTCCAGGACTGTAAGCATTTTCCAAATGGTGCTCTATGGGCTGCATTCTGAGATGCATGGCCCTATTCATGTGGATGAAGCTTTTGTGCACAGCTCTGCCTCCTCCCTGTGGGACCCTAAGGCACCTGCCAGAGGCCGCCCTCAGCAGGGCTTTGTCCACTGCTACACATCTGCCTTGCCAACCTGGCACAAGGATGCTATGGCCACCCCCATCCGAGGCGGTGCCTGGCCTTGCTCAGCCCTACCTTACAGCACAGCCCTGCCTGTGGACACCTTGGTGCCACTCTCACCTGCCGCTCAGATGGAAGGAGGAGGTCTGGACACACTTTGGACCCCTGGCACAGCTGTCATCAAGGGGCTGGCTGCAGGTGTGGGCTGGGTCATGCTGCAGTTTGTTTAATCCTCTGTTTTTTAATGTGTAGCTGTTAGCATAGCAAGGAACACATTTGTATCTCCACAAGGAGGAGCACTCTTGACTACTTCCTGCAGGAAATTTTCTGAGTCTCCCTAGAGATTGTGTGTGCCTTGATGTATCTCTATCTTGCCAAATGGCCAAGCAGAAAGGTCATATCAGCCAGGTGTGCTGGTGCACACCTGTAACCCCAGAACTCTGGGAGACTGAGACAGGAAGATCACAAGTTCCAGCACAAACTAGGAAACTTAGCAACATAGCAAGACCCTGCCTCAGTATAAATAAAAGCACTGGGGATGTAGCCCAGTGCAAAGGTCTTTCAACTGTAGAGAAAAAAAAAAGTTGTATTAATTGGGCAATATTAAGAGCAGGGCTTATTTCAAATTAGTCTTCAAATCTCTGCCAATGTGGATGCTGGAAAGCGAGGGTGCGTCTTTATTTATACTTTGTGGGTTCCTGTGATGTTGAAGGTCTCATCCTTCACAAACAGCTGTTGCCAGGCTGAACCTGGGAATTTCACCCTGCCCATCCACTGATGGAGAGTCTAAGCAAAGGTTCAGTGCAGTAGGTGTTCATATTCACTGTGAGAATGTTGTGGGGAGAAGTTTGGATTTATGACAAAAAGTAGCATCATCTTTTTATGATCCATTTTGGTTCCAGAATCAATACAGTGTGAGAGCATCCACTTGTTTTCATCACATTCACACTGTGGAATGGGCAGCGACTCAGGATAATGCCACACGGCTGTGTGTACTGACCTCACTCTAGGCTCCTTCTTGGCTTCTGATCCTAATGTCCCTTTTGTCATATTTTCTTCCACTCTTTCTAATTTGATTATACTTTGTTTTTCAGGCATGTGTGCAGTATAGGATGCAAATAAACACAATGTGGTGATTTTGGCTGACTGCAGATCACCACAGTGGGTCCACCAGGGTGACTGTAGATGGCTATGGTGTGTCCACCTAGGGTGAGGACAGAATGTCACTGTAGCATTCTACCAGGATTATTGGAGCACTGTGATAGGCCCGCTCTGTGGGGATCATTATGCAGTACCACAGGTGCCTCAGCAGTCTGAGCCTGGCAGGGCTGCCAGAGGGAGAACACATTGAAAATGATGGCTTTGGTGTGAGTCAAACAGGGAAACAAGGAGATTCCTCAGAGCCAGAGGTGACACTGTGGGGCTCAATCCCCACCCAATCCAATTTCAAAAGCCTGAAAAGACTGTGATCTCAGAGGACACTAATCCATGGTGAAATGCTGGTGAGAAGCACTGGAGTAGGCATTCATTTGCGCTGCTGTCAGGAAACACCTAAGGCTGGGTGGCTTTGGAGATTTACATGGATCTGGACTCTGGTGCTTCAGGATAAAGAGCAAGAGGGCAATATCTTGGTGAAGATAGGAGCTGTGACACAAAGGAAAAGGCTGTGGAAGCATCTAGGGTGCTGTGCTTTGTGACAACCCACTCCCCTGAGAGCTGACACGGTCGGAGACCCACACACTCAGGAGAGCAGCCTGGACCTAGAGTGGGCCCATGGCTCCCATCATCCTCTGCTGCCACCTCTTGAAACTTCCCCCATCTGCACACCATAGTCTGGGAACCAAGCATCCTGTACATGAGTGTCTGCAGGTAAAATCTAGTCTGAACCTTAGCACCTGGGCCAGCAGATGCAAAACATATCAGCAAGGCTAGAAAAGTGAAAGAAAATCTTTCCTGATCTATGCCTGCTTCCAAAAAAAATACTAGGCTTCTCTCTAAGAGTTCAGATGTCTGTATCAGAAAGAAAATGAGAGGGTAGGGACACAACTTGGTAGGAAGGCACTTGCCTCCCTGCACAGGGCCCTCAGCCCCACCCTAGTGCTGCAATGGCTTAGTGACTCAGTCATCAGAAATGAGAGTTCTTCCTTGGAACAGAACCACACATGCTGAACACCACTATACACCCTGCCTGGAATATGCAGAGCTTTGTGTGTCCCTCTCCCTGTTTTTTCCCATTCTTGCAACCCTTCCGAGTGCCTACGGTGGCTTCTGCCCTCAGCAATAGTGAGATCAGGATTGGTCATCGTTGGGGATAATTTGTTAAGCAGCCACAGACTGCTAATATGGAAAGTGAGAAGGATGCTATGGAAGGAAGATAGGCTGGCAGCTGGCTGTGTCCACCACAGAAAAGAGACCCTTCACTTCCTATCAGAGCTGGAGCACAGAGAAGGCTCAACCTGGAGAGGTGCCCGGGAGGCAACAGCTCACCAGGCCCAGCAGGAAATGGAGGGGGCACCTTTCACAGAAGAAGCCCCAGCAGGCAGGTTGGGATGCAAAGTTGGTGGGGAGCACATGCTGGGGAAAACAGAGGGAGAAGGCTGAGGTGTACCCAGAGCTGGGCCCTAAGGGGCCGTGACAGTCTGGATGAGCATCTCGGATGTCTCAAAGACAGGGAAGCCAGGGGTGGCTTTTAGGACTGGGTGACTATGACCAATGTACCTGACAGAGACCACCCTGGCAGCAGTGAGAAGCATGAAACAGGCACAGCTTCCTGGAGCATTGCCAAGAAGATGCTGCTTATATAACTGGATACACAGGATCAGGTGACCACGTGGCTTTTGTACTTGAGCTTTTGCAGAGATATCAGATCTCTCTCTATCTCTCTTTTTTTTTAACCATTTGTTGCCTTCTTGGACCAAGATTATTTTATTATTTATTTATTTTTTAATGTATTTTAGTACAGGGTCTACAGGGTCTTGCGACACAGATTGGACTCATAGTGATCCTCCTGATTTTAGCCTCCCAAGTCCTGACATTGCAGTCACGTGACACCATGCCCAGTTTCAATTGCGGTCTCAGTGCACCCCGGGGTTAGGTCTGGCATAGGACGATGGAGATGGAACACCCAGTCCCTGTGTTTGCCTAAGCAGATGCTTTAATCTGCTGAACTATCTGGATGGCCCTTAGGACCAAGACTATTTTAAATGTAGACTGCTTCAACATTGAGATAGTATCAATCTCTTACTTATTCTTTGGTTGCATTGATCAGAGTGGAGTCATTTAAAGGAACGCAAATGAAGGGCCTGTGAACCTATGGAAGGAAGTCAGAGTGATCCTCGGGTCTGGCAAATCATGGCAGAGGAATGCTGCGCTCCTTAAAACCTGTGACTAGTATTTAGCACATATTTTAATGTAAAAGTTTCATTGCATGAAATCTTGGCATTGCACTTTAAGCAGATCTAAAGAATTAAACATATTCAAGTCCAAACAAAGCATTCATTTATTTTCTCTATATTTTTAAAATAATATTGAGAAACAAATAGCAATGAGACAGTTTCAAAACTGATTATTAGCACAGTTTCAATAATTAATACACTGCATATTGTTCTCTTAGTGGTTATTCATTGTAGAAGATGCAGACATGATATCTTGTCCACAAACACTATTAGAACAAATCTTTCTATTCATTAAATTAAGAGAAAGCAGCTGTATATATATCCTAACTATTTGAATATACAGATACAAAAATGGTCCTTCATTTGTATCCCTTTTTGTTTAGTTTTGTCAGAGATGGGTATTACATTGTCATTTAAATATTGTAGGTGTGTGAATTTAGCAAAATATTCCAGTATAGTCCAGTAGTCCATAATAGTAGTGGATTTTCCATAAGATGGCAATATCCATCTAAAGTTGTTGACTTGAGCCTTTCACAGCTCAGCATATTAATATGACTTTACTTTTTATACCTTGTTTTTATACTTTTCAGCTGGATGATTAAGACCAAGAAAAAGCAAGACTTATATAACAAGAAATGTAACTTTTGTGAGATATCAGATCTTTACAAAGCAACAGAGTGCACCCCATCTTTCCAGCCAGAGCCCACCAAGTGTGCAGTGGAGGCTGTGCCCTGCCTGGCAGTGCCACTTCATATCCTGCCATGCAGGCCTTGCTTGCTGCTGGTCTCTCTGAGTCTCAGAGTTGCACTGGCTGCATGGACAACCTGGGCAACTGTTCTGCAAAACTGTAGGCACTCAGAAGTGAGCCCAGTTGCCTTTCCCTGATGATCTTATCCTCCTGTAAACTGGCACTTTAGGATAGCCATGGCAGAGGGACTCAGTCCATGGGTGAGGAGATGAAGCAGAGAGGCTCATGAGGGGTGCAGAGCAAGAGTGCACCCTGACTGTTAGTCCAGCCCTGCCCCAGTCAGAATGAGACATTCAGAAATTACATTGCTGTTGTTCTGGGTGGTAAAAATGGCAGATGAGAAACTTTACTGATGGATAAACTAAATAACCAAAATAAGGGTAAGGATTCCCACAGAACGGCCTTCAGGGTTCCCTGCTTCCCCTGGTGAGTTGTTAGTCCATTCTCTGCTCCTTCCACTTGGATGTGCTGTGAGGAAGCTCAAGAAGATTGCTACAGTTTTCCATGAGTTATCTCATTTTACCCTCAGAACTGCTCAGGGAGCTGGAAACTGATACTTGATTTTATCACCTGTGTTCATCATTTTCATTCAGAAGATGAAGATCCAGCATGGACAGTGATGGGGTTTGCAGGGATGAATGAGCAAGGGCTCAGCCCTGAGATGTCTGTCCTGAGTGAAGAAGACAGAGGTGGGTCTTGACTGTGCTGGAGGACAACCCCTGCCCTGGTGGGGACCATTCAGCTGATGGCAGAGAGGCTGACAAGAGGGACCCATATTTTAATGAGGACACCCACAAACTAGGTTCTGAAGGATGCATAAAAAAGTTCACCAGAAATAAAAGCATTTGGCACCCAAAGAATGAGCATGAACTGTGCTAGGAGCATAGATAAATATTTTGGGGGAATCTGGGAATTTCAGCATTACCAGGAGAAGCTTCATAATCAAGGGTTGGTGAGAGGTGAGGCTGGAAGCACAAGCTGACAGTTTGTCATGGCTTGGGGCTTTTGTAAGGAGAACAACACAATACAGGACCCATTTTATAAGATTATTTTGGAATCAATCACCTAAAGAATCATATCCAAAGAGTGAAGGGAATCTGTCTACATACTAAAGACAAAGGGTCTGGGTCCTAATATCCTTCATGAGTCTAGCATGAATCTAGCTGAAAGACTAGAGCCCATCACAATGCCTTCCACAAGTCCAACTGGAGACCTAGAGCCCATGGCAACATCTCATGCAGGCCTACTTTATGGATCTGCACTGGGAAGGCCCAAAGGTCAGTGGTGGAAGCTGGGAAGTCTATGCCAGTGTGATAAAGGATCTATACTAGCAGACTGAGAGATCTGAATGGGAGCCAGAAAGCAACTTTCAAGGTAAGAACCAGAGCTCCCTGCAAAAACACCACAGCCATCCTCAGCAACAGTGAGGTCCCAGGTTTCTCTGGTGATGAGGAAAGCTGAGTTACCATCAGAAAAGACAATGCACAAGCTTCTCCTGCAGACTGAGCCATGCACCATCTTCCTCTCCAGAGCCAGGAAGTGATGCTCAAGGTGAGACCCAGAGATCCCCCAAAGTGAGCCATAGCCATTCTCAGTGACAGTGAAGTCCCCTAGCTCCTCTGACAAGAATATTGAAATTCATGAGGAAAGCCAGTATGATAAGGTCCTCCATTAGAATAGCCCAAGAGAACCAGCAGCTTTCGAGTGCTTCCAGACAGCTTCTCCAAATAACTTCCCTAAAATCCTCCCTGTTGTTTCTCCAGTTCTGCCTCTAAAGCTGCTGGCAGTAAGCCTCAGGTGGGCCTCCCACAGCCAGCACCATGCTAGTTCAGTTTAGCGGAGTGTAACAAGTTGACCACCAGTTGCAATCCACCCCACTTCCCAAGGGAATGTGTGTAGCTCAAAGGCTAAGGCACTGAGGGCACCAGAGGGCAGTGAGCTCTGCATGCAGCGCTGCTCCTTTGTAAGTGGGTCCCAAGGACACAGGAATAGCAGGGACACAGACCATGCATATCACTGGAGACACAGACTGTCCTTTCTATGAGACAGGAAGTGGTAGGACTGCATAGCCAGAAGACATTTAATCTGGGCCAAGTCCCTTTGGTCGCAAGAGTTATTTATCACAAAAGCAAACCCTTGTCCAAATAAAGACGTGTCCAGCAGGGAGCTGATTTATGCACTTGGCATGGGTCTCCTGTCCTCGCCATCTCAGCACACTGTGCCCCAACATTTCGTTCAGAACAGCCTCAAATCCCACAGGGCTGCTTGGAAGAGGAGTTTCATCTTTCCAACCACGGCACCTGGGAGCTGTGTTGGCCAGTCAGAAAGGCCTGGGGTTTACAGAAAAAGTCACTAGTCCCTCAGTCTCTGCTGCTGAATCTATAGCCCACACTCTGTGGCCTCACTGGGCCCCATGGAGACATTGGCAGCCACCACAACTGCAGAGATCATTTTTCACCTGCAGCTTCCAGGCCTGCAGGAGGAGGAAGATCTAGAAAATGGAGAGGCTCCCACTGTTCAATACTTTCTGACTAAGTATTATTCTGCATGGATTCCGGCTTCAGGCCACAGCCAAACCTGGGTGTGGAGATGGGGGACCCCTTCTATCCTGCCTTCCCTTCCAGCTCTCCCTGTGATGGTGACACAACACCGAGCCCAAGGGCACACAGATCCCAGAGGCCCTGGACAGCCTAAGGATACAAAGGACAAGAAGCCTCCAGTTACTCTGTAACCTAAGCACTTTTACCCAGGCACATGTGTCAGGGGGGCTTAGTGGTCACACCCAAATAGGGCCATGGTGCATTATTGTAGCCTCCCTTCCTTCTTCTGATTACTCCAATGGTCATAAGCTGTAGCACCCACTGATAAACTGGATGGCACTAGGCTGATAAGCAAACAACTTCTGTCTCTTCTCAGGGGCTCATCTTTCCCGGGAGTCAAAGAAGAGGAATATAGAGTGTTTCTCTGGTATCTGATTCCCTTTGTGACCTGAGAGAGATGTGAAGGGTTTTATGTTGAGCAAAGGAGACCAGTTTGCCTGTTCTCAGATCCTGGAAGATGCTGTGTGCCAGGGAGGGGCAGGCTGTCATCTCTGGCTTGGCAGAGAAAGACACAGATAGACACCAGACATTCTTGCAGTCCACTTGGTGCTGGCAGACACAGTGACAGTAAGACTTGTTGCCACGAGTGATCTTTCTTGATCTCCCCCATAGCAGCCCCCAGAGATCCCTAGAAGTGGGAGGTAAATTGCATGCTGATAGGGGTAGGGAACAAAAATGGTTGTTTTTGTGGCCATGAGAAAGGGGAGTGTGGCCATCCTGGGAGGTCCGTGAGTGCCCCAGTCTATGTGAAAGGTGAACTCTGGAAGATTTCTCTTCACACAGATCCCTAAGCATCCATGGGGTAGGAAAATACCTCAGGTTGTGCAATCCATTGCAGGAGAATGTCTTTAAATCAAAACACTCATGAGAGGCCAGCTTTTGACCTCACAGACTGGGGTTCACTTGGAGGGGAAGAAAAGTGCCATAGGTAGCATTTAGGCAGCAGATGCTAAAAACCCTGTCTTTAAATATCTATGGCCCAAGGAAACCCATTTACTACCAAATAACTAATATGCTAGTTACAGTCTGGTCTATTCCCTGCAGCAGATCCCCAAAGATAACACTCTTGATTTCAGAAAGTAATTGCTCTTATTTTAAAACATGCCCTCTGAATTCCTGATTTTATGTGCTCAAGAATTGTCTCCCTTTTGATTGATCCCACTGACAAGGTGGAAACTACTCAATTCAACTTATTTATGAGAACCCAGCAGTATATGGGTATGGTAGCACATACCTGAGAACCCAGCAGTACCTGGGTACGGGAGCGCATACCTGACATCCCAGCATGCTGGAGATTGAGGCAGAAGTGTAGGAGACACTTCCAGGTCCTCGTCTCGGTCCAAGAAGCCAATATTTGTAATCCCAAAG
>NDGN011361577.1:0-13342 GCA_002564285.1 Tympanoctomys barrerae | reverse complement strand
GAAAGTATAATTGATTTTAGTAAAGACCTTCCCATGAAGAAAACACTAGACCCAGGTATCTCCAGTAGTGTTTTCTATCAAACACTAAGGAAAAAAATAATACTAATTCTACACATGCTCTTTCAAAAATTGGAAAAATAGAAAATATTTCCCAACTCATTCTGTGAAGCCAGAATTACTCTATCACCAAGAGTAAAAAACAGAATTAAAAGAAAAAAACTAAAAATCAATGCACCTCATGCACATAGATGCAAAAATCCTAAACATTTTTGCAAATGACACCTAATAATACACAAAATGATATATAATAATCACATATTTTTTGATATAATGCAAATTTGCTTTAAATGTCATGGCCCTTTATGCAGGAGACATGCTGGAATTCTCATGAAACTATCTCACATCGATAGGTGACATCAGTAATGTTGCTGGGTACAAGGTCACCACACAAAAGTCAATTGTATTTCTCTATACCAACAACAATCAAATTAAAAAGTCTTAAAAACATTTACAATGGTTTTAAGAGGTACCATTCAGTGGTACCTATAACAACAACAACAAAAAAAAAACCACTGAGGGTTATATAAGCCTGACAAATCATGAAAGAATTGATCTCTGAAAATATAAAGGATTGCTGGAACAGAGTACAGAGAACAAATGAATAGCGAGTGATAGCATCGTTCATGGATTAAAAGACACTCATTGTTAAAACGGCAGTTTTCTACTAATCAGTGCATAGATCCAAGACCATCTGACAAAAATTCTAGCAGATACTTTTGTGGAAAATGATATACCAGTTCTAAAATTCATGTGAAAATGTAAAAGGGCCCAAAGTAGTCAAAACACTACTTCATTTTGAGACTTACCACCCGGCTGCAGTAGTCAAGATAGAATAAGCACAGAGGTTAGTAGAATAGGATGGGTTCACAAATAGATACATACTGAGAACAACAGGAGACTCATTCCTGACCACAGCACAGTGGCAATCCAGCAGACAGACTTTTCAGCAATGTTCTGGGACAACGGGACACGGATTTACAAAAAGATAAATGCTGATCCATGTCTTAACCCATTGGAGAGAAGACATTGATCCATGTCTTAACCCATCTGAGATCATATCAGTCAACACTGATAATGTGAAGTAGATTCGAAGCTCAAAAGTAAAATCTGAAATTACAAAGCTTCTAGAAAAATACAGAAAATCTTAGTGACTTTGAATTATAGTTTTTTTTATTTTCATGCCAAAAGCAAGATTCATTTCCTTAAGTTGATAAATTGAGCTTTATTCACATCTCAGTTCTTTGAGAGACACTGTGAGAAGCACAAAAAGATAAGATACGGACTAGTAGAAAGTACTTGCATGCAAGATGCATTAAAATGCTCAAAACAGAATGAGAAACACATCTCTTACATGCACAGAGAGCTCACTAACCAAAATATTCAAATGGTAAGCAGCACATAAAAGAAAGCTCAGCCTCCTCACCCAGTTGGAAAGTGTACACTCATAAAGTATCTACCTCTATGAATGAAGAAACTATCGCACCACATGCAGGCGTGGATGTGGAGGAACCGAAACTCTCAGGCACTGCTTATGGGAAGAATGAGCAATCTAAATCTTTGGAAAACACTGTGACTATTTATTAAATAGTTAAGCTGATTTAATAAACTGCTACGCAGTTACTACAACTACCCTATGATCCGGCCATTGGACTCCTCACTGTTTAACCCAAGAAAAAAGAAAAATATACATCCATATCATGGCTTACACAGGAAGGTTCACAGTAGCTTTATTTATAATCCTCCAAAGTGGAAAACAACCCAAATGTCTATCAACACGTGAATGATAAGTTTGTAGTATAACTATTCAATGAATGTTATTCAGTGCTAAAAAGGAACACACTAATGATGTGGATGGCCTGGATGTATCTCATAATAATTATAATGAAAGAAACCAGGTAAAAATGGAATGTACATTGTACTCTTAATATGATATTAAAAACACAAATAATTAACAGTGGCAGAAAGCACTTTCTTGCCTGGAGGAGAAAAGGTAGATAGAGAAGCAAAGGAAGGAGGGATTTCAAACAGGCAAAAGAAAACATTTTGGAGTGATGAATAAGTTCATTACCTTGACTGTGA
This sequence comes from Tympanoctomys barrerae, assembly GCA_002564285.1. Classification (NCBI taxonomy): domain Eukaryota; kingdom Metazoa; phylum Chordata; class Mammalia; order Rodentia; family Octodontidae; genus Tympanoctomys; species Tympanoctomys barrerae. Next base: position 11,203 of record NDGN011361577.1, on the reverse strand, counting down.
TGATAGTTTCATGGCTATATGCATATTTGCAAAAATGTTCAAATTTAGCAAATGGTACACTTCAAATTTGTGAGGTTTAATGTAGGTCACTTTGTAGCTCAAAACAAGCTGTCTCAAAATAAACCAAAAGATGAGATTGCCTATTTTGCCTATTTGAAGTTGCCCTGTTGCCAAGCTAAATATTGGCCTCATTGCAAAAAGTTCTTGAACAGCATTAGGAACAGACTGACACTGTTAAGCTTAATGCTCTGTGAAATAGTCAAAACTAATTGTTTCAAAGGCCTGTGGCAGCAGTTTTCTGAGATTATATCAGTTGACACTTTTTTTTTCTTTATGTAAACATAAACTGATGTTGCCGCTGGATCCCAGACAGCGCCTTTATCGCGGTGATCTGGACCACGCTCAGCCTGACAGCTAGCTGTGCTGTTTTGCCAAAGAGGACAGAGGACAGTGCGGAGCTCCCTGCACTCGCGTCAGGCCTGTCCCATGAAGTGTGGCTTCTGAGGAAAACGATTCACTGTGGACCACCGAGCTGAGCTGCCAGGGACTGGTGAGTGCGTGTGTACTCGTGGGGGGCAGAGAGCCCGAGGTGGGGATAACAAGGAGAGCACCGAGGGACAGATGGAGGGACCCCGGGGCAAATGCCAACCGATACATGCGTTCTTCTGGAAACTTCTGGCTCTCCAACAGCCATTTCCTCCCCTTTGAGCAAATTTTGGGAGATGAAGATCTAATTGTTTGACATCTAAATAGCTCCCTCTCCAGCGTCTTCTAGTTGTACCTCACGAATTCATGGGGTCCACAAACGAAGGTCTCAGCTTTGGTGACAGCTAAATGAGTACACGGACACATGCCAGAACACACAGCACCCTTGTGACTGAGCCCAGGTTCCTCCAAAAATGGCAAATGCGTTCTTTTAGTTGCTTCCTTGCAGAAATGGCCAGAAGCCTGCATCACGGCAGCAGCCTCCCTTCCTCACACACAGTGCTCCCTCACGTGGGGCCTCTGCATTCTCCCCAGGTTTCCGCAAGTCAGTCCATGCCAGATTTGACTAAAATAATGAAGCTGTCATTATTTCCCTACCATTTTTTAAGGAAAAAGAAATAAAATAAAATTTCATAAACAAGATAATAGGTAGGTAATAATGGCTAACGCATTATATGTTTCTATCTTTAAATTAGTTACTCAGAATACAAGATATCAGCATTTAACTGTTCAAAAAACATTAGCACAAATCTATCTTTTCAGTGAACTAAGAGAAGGGGCTGGCCAAATAGCTCAGCAGATTAAAGCACCTGCAAGCAGGCTCAGGGGACAGGAGTTTGATCCCCAGGCCTGCCATACCAGCCCTGCCTCCGGTGCATGGTGAGATGGCAATTGAGACTAGGTGTGGTGGCATGTGCCTGTAATCCCAGCTCTTGGGAGGCTGTAAACAGGTGGATCACTACCAGTTCAATCTAGTAGTCAGATCCTGAACACCCTGTAAACCCTTCCCTAAAATGCAAAAGAAAAAAAAAAAGAAGAGAAATTAGCAGTATAACTGTCTTATATATATAGTCATATAGTATAATTATGTATATAACTATCTTTTATATAAGATATTACTATATAACTACAGTTATATACGTATAACTATATACATCATATACAGTTACATACATACATACGTAACATATACATATATGTATCTTCTATATACATAGATTTTGTTGTTGTTGTTTTTCCCTTCCTTCTTTTTTCCATTCCCCCATCCCAGTTCCTCTTTCTTTTTGAAGTTTCTTTCCCTTTTACAATATCTATCGCACATTTTGGACCTTATTTACTCTTTCAGCTTCTCACACTAGGGAAGCAAAATGATTTTTACACATGTGCTTCTGATTTATTTCACTTATGAGTATGGTCTCAAGTTGCAACCATTTACCTACAAAAGTCTCAAATTTATTCTTCTTTGTGGCTGAGTAGTACTCCATTGCTTAAAAGACCACATCTTTTCGGTACATGCCTGTAATCCCAGCTCTTGAGAGGCTGTAAACAGGCCTTCCAAGAGCTGAGATTACAACTGTCAACCACAGTTGATGAGCATTTGGGTTGTTTTTAACATCTAACTCTTATAACTTGTGCTGCTATAAACACGAGTGCATATGTGTCACTGTGATATGATGTTTGTACTCCTTCTGGGAAGATACACAGAAAGAGAATGGCTGGGTCAAATGTGACTTGAAATCCTCATTGTTTTAGGAATCTCCACACTGACTCCCTCTGCGATTGTGCCAGTCAACACTCCCACCAACAGTGGAGAAGGGTTCTTTTTTCCCCACAGCTCATCCAGCATTTGTTATTTGTTGTTGATACCAACCGGTCTTCCCAGGGTGAAATAGAATCTCAGAGTTGCTTCATTTGCATGTCTCAAATGACCAGCGATACGGAACACTTTTTCATATACTTATTTGCTGTTTGTATTTCTTTATTTGAGAAGTGTATTCATCTCAAACGTCCATCCTTGGATTAGGTCTTTAAGCCTTAAGGCTTTGATCTTTTTGAATTCTTTGTATGTTCTCAATAGTAATCCTTTGTCTGAGGAACAGCTGGAAAACACTTTTTCCCACATTGTGGGTTGTCTCTTCACTCTGTTGGTGGTTTCTCTTGCTGTGCAAAAGCTTTTAAATGAGACGAGATCCCAGTTGTTGATTCTTTGTTGCAGTTCCTGTGTGATCAGGGTTTTATTCATAAAGTCTTTGCCTATACCAATGTCTTCAAGAGTTTGATCTGTTCTATCTTCCAGCAGATTTGTTGTTTCTGTTTTGATATTTAGGTCTTTGAACCATTTCAAATTTAGTTTGGTGAGTGGTGAATGACAGTCTTTACCAGGTTAAGAGCCAGTGTTTCCAGCACCATTTATTAAAGAGGTTCTCTTTCTTCCAGTGAATGTGTTTGATACTTTTGTCAAAGATAAGGTTTGCCTACTATTTTTAAAGTGACTCATTCTTTTCATGTATTCCTTTGTTGTGAAAATATTCATTCACTTCTCTGTACAAAAAAAGAGCCCTTGATAAATGTAGAAGACAATTCTAAAAGCTAAATACAGTGAATACCAAAGCCATGAGCAAATAATGCCTTTGGAAGTTCCTGCAGAAGCCCAGACTCCAAACACATGTCTCAATGGGCTGGCGAGTCTAACCAAGACGCATGTAGCTCCTGCCAATATCCCCTTTTCACACACTGCTGCTTTCTCCTTGGCTAGTAAATAGGGTAGAAGAAGGCACGAGAAGGTGACTGGCCACGTGTGTTACCATGAGTGCCACCTGGACTCACCTGCCTGCCCTCCAGCATCTCACTGAGAGCCTGACTCCTGACTCTGGAGGCCTCGATGGATTAAAACTCCACATAAGTGTCTGACCTACTTTGATGACCTGGGAGGAGGCATCAGGGCTTGTCCTGATGGGATCCTCATGCAATTTGGGCACAGGTACCCACTCTAAGGGCAGGCACCTCACCCATCTGCATGACTTGGAAAGAAGACAGTATTTGTGTGAGTACTTGTAAAAGGCCTCCATCCCTCTAGGCCAAGATAGTCCTCTGCCAGGCAGCACATGAGTTAGATTTTGGCCCCACTTAGCACCTTGGCTCGGAACCCTAGTACAGTGAATAATGGGCACAGCTATACGCTTCCATTGCCAAGTATGACCTCAGCTTCAGTGCGTCCTCTAGTTACTACTAAAATCACAATTCCATGGCTGACTTTTGGGGCAACCTATGAGGGTCCCTCCACAGCCCACTCCAGTTCCTTTTCATTTCCAGCTTCCAGGCTATGCAATTACTCAGCAGTACATCCACGGGGATACAGAATGTACTGGGGGGAAAGCTAGCATTAGGAATTCCCTTAAGGGTTCCAGATGTCTTCTGGTTTTGGCTTGTTGCTGCTAGCACTGTCACCCCCCACATGCCAGGCTGCTCAGTGCAGAAAGCCCTTTACAGAGAAGGCCAGGTTCTTTGCCACTGTACTGGTAGTGAATAACTGAGTCATTAGCTAAGTTTGGAGGTATGCCGCCACTGCCAACAGCAAGCTAATGAACATTAAGTCAAGGTAAGCTGTTGAAAGCAGAAGAACCAACAACAACAGGATCAATTGTTCAAGTAGCTTCCAACTATCTAAAGACACAGCTCTGGCTTTACAAGATCAGAAAATCCACAAAGGTTTGCTCAATCAACAAGCACACCCTGAGATCTGAGCAGCAGAAGGAGCCAGAGCTAGTATTAGCACAGATGGGAAGCGAGTTCTATTTATTTTGCTTCTTTCGTTCTGAATGTCAGCCAGCAAATGGCTACACGTGACTAGTAATTTTTAAAGGATTCTAAAACATCAGTAAGTTCAAAGATAAATTCATTTAGACTTTTACAATCACTTACATAATGCCATCATCTTAAAATGTGCACATCAATAAGATTGGTTTGGTTCATAAATTCTAGTGGAACTTGGAGGGGACAAGAAGAAGCTAAACCTGTCTGAGAACAGGATGTGTTGACCCATTAGATCTCTTTGAAGGGAATTCCCCCAAAAGATCCTGCAGTCCAGTCACAGCTGTACCCTGCTGACACAGCAAGGGGCCTGGGGGAGACAAAGCAAGGGCTTCATGTGCTCAACTTCTACTAAAACTCAATGTCCTGTCCCTGGCTGCAGACTACCCCTCTGACTCTAGCTTCGGGCTTCTCCCACCCAGAGCCACCAAATTCCAATCGAGGACTACCTTTAGAAGCTCCACTGAGCTGCTATTAAATACTAATTTTGAAAGAAGGGGGAAAAAGCAGTAATCCATCAAAACCCCAAATAGCAAATTGGCATCCGTTCAAATTTAGGGCCAAGTGACGAACAGTGACTACTGTGACCACTGAGTCGAGAAGGTGCAGCCCAAAGGAAAAAGGACTTTATTTGATGATGATTTTAAAATGCTATTCAACTCCACCACACCCCACTCCTCCCTAGCAGACTTTGGCAGACAGCAACAATCAGTCTCTTCCTAAAAAGAAATACATTGGTATAAACAGCTCTGTTCAGAATAAAAATGTGAAACTGAACACAATAAAGACAAATTGCTCATTCAGAACAATAGCTCTGAAACAATGAGAGGCCACTCCAGCTACAGCATGCAGCTCTGTGAGGCCTGCATGAATTTGGGAAATATTTCCTGGCCAAGCCTCTGGCCCTATTTATTCAATGTCCTGATAAGCATACAGTCAATCACTGTACTGGACAATCAGGCACCATCTCATCTTAATGATAATTTTCCTTGCAGTTTGGAGGAAAATGAGGTTTTTACCAGTCTCTTTGTTTAAGGATTGTATTCAGGAAAACAAAGGCACCACAATAAAGGAGCCGTTCGATCACAGAACATGCATTGCCCCTGCAGCCACACCTAGCACTTTGTGAACTCTAGAAGGCCCCAGATGGGCCAGGCTTTATCCCGGTTGTTGGAGAAGTCCCTTCCTTCACAGCTAATGTGGCATCTGACAGCCATTGAGCTCTCCTGGGTTCTGAGATGGAGGGATCTTAAAACATAGATTGTTTCCTGCTGTTCCTGGTATCATATTATGAGCCTGTGATCAGGAGAAGGCACTAGGTCTCTGGAGGTCAACCAATGGCACACACAGTGCCAGTGGGCTATCTGCTCTTGCTGAAAACTCTAAAAGGTTCACCATTACTGTTCAGAGATCCATTTCGGCCTCTAAGAAATAGATGAAAGAGAACTGCTTCTGCTTCTTCCAAAGGGAATGCACTGGCCCAATCTTGCAGAAAGGCTTTTTTATTCTTTTCCATAAATTACATAGGTATAAGCAACAGACTTTTAAAATCTCGGCTCATAACCAGTTGCATGCAGAGGAAGTTAATGGTCATTATACATCAGGAAACATTTACTTGTTTTGGCGGCCAGTCAAGAATGCAGGATGCATTCTAAGCTACTGATCATCGCTGTGACAGTTCAATATGTGGGAAAGGCATTTGGGAACCTCGTAAAAGTGCAGGACATACTATGCATCAAAGTCTTGTCACCTCACATTTGTCTTGAACTTTCCACTGTAAAGCAGTGTGATTTTTAAAAGGAGAATATATATCTGAAAGGAAAATATGTATATACAACATATAACAAAGTTCTAGTATGCTGATACAATAGATGAGTATAAATTTCAGAAACAATGTGAGAAATCAAACTCATTTTTAAGTTTTCTTGATCCTACACAACTTGCATAAGGAAAAGAGATTCCAAGCACACAAATCACAATCAGTCTGGGGAGCACATGTCGGAGAATTCAAGTCTCAAGGGTTCAGAATGGAATTGGACGTATAAACATGGGTACTTACTCATAAAACGTGCTGGAATCGCTCAGGGAGGGCATGGGGCTGGACTTCAAACTCTGTGGATCTTTTTACCTTAAAAAGCAAATAAATCACAAAGTTAAAATAGGTAAATATTTACAGTTTTTATTACAAGATATTTAAAAGATATTGTCTCAGAGTAATAAAAATGTAATATTTAACTCTTCGGTAAATACCTCTTATGTGGGTACATTAAAAGTCACTGAGGACATAATGACCAATACCCCAAACGAGCTGCTGAAGCTTAGGTTCATGCATGCTTATATTATGACTGATAGATCAATGGCCACTGACTATTACTAAGGTTGGTAAACAGTTATTACGTATTTTCTTCCTTCACATATGTCTGGCAATGCCTCAGTCAAGTATCTGGTTTTCTTTCTTTGTAGTTCTTTTAGTTACATTTATTTTATCTCCCGGACGCAGATACACAGATCCTAGGACAGATGAACCAGCCCTGGGAATGGCAGGCCCGGGTGCAATGGTTTGGACTGGGAAGTCTCCAGTAGAAGTGACTTTCTCTGGGTTGTCAGCTCAGCACACAAAAACACACAATACTCAGTCAAATCTGAATTCCAGATTTAACAAATAAATAAATAAATAACTGAGGGTCCTGCCCTTTACTCAGCAGCCTACTTCCCTCCGTAAGCTATGGCGAACGCAGAGGGTACTCCTGACATCCTGCTGAGATTTCACTGTGGGCAGACCCGAGGCTGAAGGACAGCATTACTGCTGCTCCTGGCTCTTGAAGTCCTGGTGTTTTAAGGACTTTCAAAGGTCTTGCCCTGCACTTCCAACAGCGCAGGCTCCTTTTCGGGGGCTGGGTAGAGCAGAGGACAGTGGCGCGTCATGCCCACAAGCCTTTTAGAACAGACTTCTCTAGTAATGCACAGGTCCGTGATAGTAAATCCATCAGCATTATAAGCACCTTTGCTATTTTTGAGCAACTGTTCATTTTGCAGACACTGAAATGGGCAAGCATGTTTAGTTGCTTCACATTGAAGTTAAAGATTTAGCTCCATATTTTAAGACTGGGCTCAAGAATCTACCCTAAGAACAACTAGTACTATTCTTGCTTTAAACAAATTTTTCTTTTTGGACCAGGGGTAGAAAGCAATTTATCTTTCCATTTTTTCACAATCAATACTAAAACATTCAGTTCAGTTCAGTCCCTTCTTCTTCTTGATGGGAGCTTTATCTGCCTTAATTACTGAACCTTTCAGTCAGCAACTTAGTTTCTTTTGTCACCTACAGAAAGGACAGGAAAATACACACACACACACACACACACACACTCCCCACAGCATGTAGGAAGAAAAAAAAATCAACCACCCAGGGATACAGAGAGGTTTAATTACTGCCTGAAAAACAACACCTTTTCATAGTACCTTCAAGTCTGATTTCTTTAATCACTTACTGATTGAAAATGGGACTTACAATGAGGTAAATATGGAAATTATTGTCATATTAATATTAATTAATGTTTAACATGGCTTGGGACCCAAGTTCAGGATCTGAAAACATAGATTAGGTAGAAACTTAAGTAATGTAACCCATAGAGGCAAGTTCATTATTTATCTCTCAAATAATTTTCCACTCATTAACCAGCATGCAATAAATTTCCATTTCCTCCATAATAACTCTGAGGAGTTCTGCAGTTACTGAGGGGCTGTCCCAAACATCAAACACAAGACCTCCTCTGATGGGCTGGCTCCATGCCTCCCTGGAGCCCTCCAGCTTCTTCCAGGACCTGGCACATGATCTCTTGCTTTTTCTCTCTGTGTCTCTCATGTCAGGTGTATATCTCAGTCCCTGTCTTTCTGTGTGTGCTCCTCGTCTCTCCCCATCTCTGTATGTCTCTCTTTCTCTCTGTATGTGTGTGTCTATGCGCCTGTGTGCTGTCACCTTGCCCTCTCTGCCCTCTCTTACATGACAGTTCCTGCTCAGTGCTGTGCTGTCTCATGTGGCTGTGTTTGTGGTCAATACATAAACAGAAGCAAGGATAAAAATGACAGGAGCACTCAATAGATGAAGAAAAGTCTTGGCAAAATCCAACATTCTTTCCTATAAAAACACTAAAGGTATAGAATGATCTTATCTCAATCTGTTAAAAGCCATTATGACAAACCAACATCATTTTATTTATTTATTTATTTATTTATTTATTTATTTATTGCTCCCAATGCCTTCAGGGCAGGTTTGGCTGGCTTGAGTTGTGGGGATCCAACCACAGCAACCTGAGCCTGACTGCTTTGTTGAAGCAGCCACTTAAAGAACTGAGCTAAGGGGCAGGCCCCCTGCATCATTTAAAATGCAGAAACATTAAAAGCCTTTTGTCTAAAGTGAAGAAGAGCACAAGGATTTTCATGATCCCCACTGCAGTTCAACATAGCACCAAAGTATTAGTCTTTGGAATTAGGCAAGAAAAAATAAATAAAACTACTACACATAAGAAAGGAACAAGTTTAATTATTTTTTGCAGAATAAATAATCCTCTACACAGGAGTCCTAAAAAGGATCCACCAAGAGAATCTTAGAATTAATAAGACAGTTTAGCACTGTAGCAGGGTTAAAATCAGCACAAAAATCAAAAGCATTTCTGTACCGCAATAATGAATCCACTGAGAAAGAAATTAGGAAAGAAACTTACAATAGCACCAAGAAAAATTAACTTAGGAATTAATCTAACTGTAGCAGGAAGCACACCCCTTCCAGCCAGTATACTTGTTTATTAGTTGCCCAGGTAATAGTTCTAGTTCTAGTTCCTGTTGCTTTTGTTTCTTAGAAATAGCTGTCACTGTGATGCATATTGAAGAACTAATCTGCCATTGACAAGCCGTTCTGTCTCTGTACTTCCTGCTTGCTTATCCTATATAAACCTAGACAACAAGAGGTCAGGGCCTAATATATTGGGAATGATCCTGATCAGTGCCGAAAAAGCAATCTGCCTCCAAATCCTCGGTGTCCTTCTGGTGTTTCTGTTTGCTGCAATATAACCAAGAAAGTGAAAGACTTCTACAATGAAAACTATAGTACTCTGGAGCCGGCCAGATAGCTCAGCAGAGTAAAACTCCTCCTTAGGCAGATGCAGGGGCTGGGGATTTGATCACTGGCCTGCAGTGCTGGCCCCACCCCCAATCCTCCAGATTCAATCTAGAGGATTGAATCTAGACCCATATCTTTCACCAGATACTAACCTAAAATCAAAATGAATCAAAGAACTAAATATTAAAACAGAAACAATCTCCTGGAAAACAAAACAGATAAAACTCTTGAAGTGCTAGGCATAGGTAAGGACTTCCTGAACAAAATCCTGATGGCATAAGAAATAGTACCAAATGCCCCCTCCCCAAATATGATCATACCTCGCTTAAAAGCTGTGCAGAGCAAAAGATATAATCAACAGTGAAAAAGACAACTCACAGGATAGGCAAAAAGTATTTTGCCAGCTATTCTTCATATAAAGGACAAGTATCTAGAATACATAAAGAAATCCAAAAGAGAGACCCCCACAAATAGAAGAATAATAAAAAGTCAGGCACCTGAAATGAACAGATACTTAACAATAAGAAATACAAAAAACAAATACAGAAATGTTTCACATTCCTGGCCATTAGAAAAACACAAATTAAAACACCACCAAGAGTCTGTCTTTCCCTAGAAACAATGACCAACATCAAGAAATCAAATCATAGCAAATGCTAGCAAGCTGTGGGGAAAAGGAACCCTTCTACATTCATGCCGGGAATGTAACTAGCATAATCACTATGAAAATCAGCATGGAGATTCTTCAAAAATGAAAACTGGAAATTACATTTGACCCAACTATTCCCTTTCTATCAAAACTTCATGTATATTTATCCAGTGAAATTGTACTTTTATATTCAGAGGTGCTTATAAATTTAAAAGGAGGGGCAAGGAATTTTATTTTATGTACTACTTATTATATCTATTTATTCATGTGCAGGGATCAAAAATAATTAAATCTGTGTTAAAATTTAAGTAATAACTATTTTCTTATTTGCTAAGTCAAATCCTTTCACTAATTTTATCCATTTATTGCCTCAAAACTTTATACCAATTCCACAATATTCTTTCAGAACAAAAATAGTCAAGGAAATTTTTATTTCATTGTACATAGAAAGACAAAGTTGATGTAAAGAAGTCTCAAAATGATAGATAAGAATCACTGAGAAAATTAATTTGAAAAGTAAAGGGAAAATCACACAGGAAGAAGCAAATATACATAGTTTATTCACTAACCCACTAGAAATACTTAAAGAAAAAAATTTAAGGGCTGGGGAGATAGCTCATGGAATAAGTGCTTGCCTAGCAAGTGCAAACTCCTGAGTTCAATCCCAGGTACCACAAAAAAATAAATAAATAAAGTGGCCTTGACATTGGAGAATATCAAATTATTCACAGACAAGAGTTTTTAAAATAAACAAGTTCAGATTCATAATACATGCAAGAAATCAGAGAGAAAATTCTGAGGGGAATAGAAAAGTCCAACTTCTTTGTAACAGTCATGGGTAACGAAAAAAAAAAAATGATGTGGAAGAATGTACATGTTGGAAGACTGCAGGGACACCATCTTGTCCAAAAACCAACAGAAAGCCACATGCAACTCGAAATGTCAAATTTGAGGGAAAATACCTGCGTTTGATCTTTAAAGACATAAGCCATGAGTACTTAGAGAAAGAGCAACACTAGGAACATTAGGAAGCACAACAGCTTGTCCCAGAATAATGAATAACAGTCTACCCTCCCTTCATTGTTGGATAGTGTTCCCAATTTTACTAATGGAAATGCTGGCAGGACATCTGACAGTTC
>NDGN011361566.1:0-10000 GCA_002564285.1 Tympanoctomys barrerae | reverse complement strand
GTGAGCCAGACATCCGCCCCTGAAGCAGCAGCAGTCCAAAGCAAACTACCTCCCTACTTACGATTCTAGGGCCTCAGGGTTGAAAAACAAAACAAAAAAGTACAGAGGGGATTTCCCAGGGAGCTGCAACTATAAACTGTTGCCAGAGTCAAGTAATTGAAAGTGCCTTGGGGCAGAGGATTCCAAAATGAGTCCCTCAAACACAAACAGTGGTGAAAGCACCAAATGAATGAATGAATGGCTTTAAAAGAATAGGAAGAGAAAAATCCATGTAAGCCATTCAGCAGTCAAAGTTCTGACTCAGGAAATAATGGAGGCCGCCTCCTTCAGTACAGTTCTGGAGGAGAAGACACACCTCGCTGAGGTGGAAATACAATTTCCCACACTCTCTCTGGTGACAGCCCCTTTGCACCTGGCTGGGAGTGCCCCATTTCTGGTAGATACCCACTTGGGATTTAAAACTGTCCCTAAAAGCAAAGATAAGTAAAAATTGAGAGACTCAATTTTCCTCCACTGTAAAAAAGGAAAAGACTTCTCTTTTTAAGAGGTGACACTAGCAAACTTATTTTTTTAAATTTTTTAATTAGGAGATAATAAAGAAAAAAACAAAAATGGTATAAAATTTTCAGATAAGATGATAGGAAATTAATGACAAAAATGATACAGAATTTGAAAAGAAGATATAAAATGAACAATGGTTAATGTGCTGCATATTGTTATCTTCAAAGTAGTTGCTCAGATTACCAGGTAGAGGTATGCAAATTGATCATACAACATAAGAACTAACTGTTCCATTCATTGAACTAATAGAAGCTAGTAGCACAGCTACCTTAGCTATAGTGTGTATATATGCAGATCTTTTGTCCCTTTCTTCTTTTCTCTCCCCCCCAGTTATTCTTTCTCTTTGAGCAATTTCTTCCCCTTTCACTATATCACAGTGATCTATGTGCACACATGTCTACAGCAGCACTATCTGTCATCACTGGATCTTGGAAACAACCCAAATGTCCATCAACCAAGGAATAGCTAAAAGAAGATGTCTTATTTTTATACCATGGAGCACTACTCAGCTATAAAGAAAGAGAAATTCAAGGCTTTTATAGGTAAATGGATGCAGCTAGACATCATACTTATATGTGAAATAAACCAGACTCACATGAGTAAATAAGATCCAAAAGACACAATAGTTAGCTTTTAATCCATCTCTTTGAAATATATGTAACTTCTTTCAAAGGGTAATAAGTTTTTTCCAGTTATACTACCCGGGCCAGTTTTTCTCAGAGACTTGGTAATAACTCTTTGAAATCAGCACAAAGCATCAGAACCTCTTCATTTCCTACCTTCACTGGGAGAGGAGGCAAACTTTGACCGGTACCCAACTAGATTCAATTTTCCTTTGGATAAAGCCAACTGAAGCAACCAAGCACCACACAGTAAACTCAATTAGCAAATGCATTAAGATGAACTGTGTTTCCCAAAAGGTGATGTTTGTGTCCCTTATGTGGGGGTTGGATAATTAGCTTGGGAATAGGCATGCAATGAATTTTATCTACTTAGGTATATCAAAGAGTAAAATTTGTGTCTGCAGTCTTTAATGAATTGCTTTTCTGCCTATTTCCCTGTAGTCAGTGCATATTCAACACTAACTTCTTTCACTTGTCTTCTACCTTTGGGAAGAGGCTTGTGGCTTGAGAAAAGATTACTTTAGAATTAGATTGTCCATCTAACTGCTCTTCTCTTCTGCAATACAAATTTCTCCTGCCTCTCTGTTCCTTCTTTATGTCCCTGTGGAACTCTACCTTTCCTGTCATGGACTCAAATGGAGTTTTCCAAGTCAAGTTCTTTGTACATTTCCAATCCCGTTTCTGGCCACTTGTAGCTCTACCAACCCTGTACAACCAGCCCAGACAGGCTGGATGATACATTATTTTGCACTAGTGCCACAGAGCATTTCATTTTGTGCTGTGCCTGTCTCCATTCTCCCAGTACCTTCTCTCTGGTAGTGCCGTCTCTGCAGGTTTCTTGGACCCGACCTTTATGACCGTTCATCGTTCCTTCCAGTGCAAACCCTGCTCTCATTGCACCTGGTCCAATCCTCAATTATTTTGAATGTGGCATAGATCTGCTCAAATGGAGAGAATGTGCCAGGCTACTCTAGAACTCTGGCTCAGGAGCCAAACTGTTTCATAGTAATATTTATGAATCAGTAAGCATATGAGTAGAAAATTGCCTTGAGCAAGAGGAATGATATAATCAGTATTTCCGAAGCTCTCAGAGTGAGCAAGTCAGACCCAGAATCAGGCACTAGGTCTCTGGAAGCCGGCTATCTGGGCTTCCATGGTTACATGTCAACCTTCACTTTCTGTGGGCATCTGATTTAATTGTACGCATTCCAGTGGCAAATGTGTGTAAAGATATATCACACCCATCCAGGCAACTCATTCCGCTGATTTTGCTTTTGGCAATTAGAAAATGTCAGGTTTGATCTTCATTATTTCCAAAAGTCATTCCTACAGCAAAGTACATGAACCTGAAAATGTTTTCCTAATTTTCAGTGTCATGATCAGCAATTACTGGGAACAACCAGGTCTGTATGATTTGTGTCAGACATTCAATTTTCTCTTTGGTGAGCTTTTCTATCAATCCCATCCAAAGCAGGTATCTCAAAAATCTGACTGATATAATCAGTCAGGAACCAGTAATTAAAGGGATTTTTTTTTCTTTTAATTGTTCCATGCGAAGTTCCTAGATCTGTTTTCCTCACTTAAAAAAATAAAGTTCATCTTTTTTTTAACATCATGCTAAACTTCTTCTCCCTTTGTTAATTTTGCAAGATGCATCGCCCAAAAAGCTGAGAGGGCAAAATGAGGGTGTATTTGGCTTATTGTGAGACAGAGAGGGCATGCTCCTATGTTCTGCAGGAGGAGGAGGAGGACTTCCAGAGGGCTTCCCTCTGTCTTGTCAAAGTCTTAGAATTTCAGATTATAACTCAGAGTTCCTAAGAAGGGCATCACATAGAGTGGATTTGTAAACACATAAATAAATTCAGGACTGAACAATTAAGTAAATGAATAAGCAGCTGAGGTCGAACTTGGGTAGAGTAAAAAGTCATGACTGAAATCCACAGACAAACAAAGAGTCAACATTAGAAATCAAAAATATCTATCAATTGATGAGGCAAACGAGCCAACATTTACCGGGATGGCAAGCTATCCTGTCAGTGCATTGAAATATAAGTCCTGATTTGTGCTGTTGTTTCACGCTGACCCACAAAAGTTTTAACACAATCCTCTCAACAGTGGAGGAGCCATACAGAAGCACACCAATTTTTTGAACAATATCTCTGAAGTTAAACAGAAAAAATACATTTGTCATTGCCTGGATAGGAATAAAGATCACATGTAAAGAAATGAAAAGCTGAGCCTGGAGATTTAGCACAGTAGAACAGTCCTTGCTTTGCCTGCCCAAGGCCCAGGGTGAGCCACAGGACTGCCCCAAAGGCTTCTAGCTCACTGTCTTTATTTTCTCATGAGCCGAAGGAGTCTGGAGAGGAATATTAGAACCACACAGTGTCCTCTGACAAGGCTGTTTGGCTAAATGAAGTTAGTGTTCCAAAGGCGTGAAACTTGAAGTTTTGTTAGATGAACCTTCAATTGCTGCTAGCTAAATACAATAGATGATAAAAAGAATTACATCAATAGATGAAAATAATTTGTTGTTTCAGAAATCTTTGTTCTCTAAGAATGACAGGCTTGAAGGACACAAACAGCTTTAGAGTTGCTTTAACTGTGAAATCTAAAACATTTTTTTTTATATTCTTGAGAGCTGTCTATGTGTTGCAGCATTGTAACTTATTGTCAAATGCATTGTAGAATTCCTATTAATTTTATGTTTTAGTAAACTTTATTTTAAAGAATTGTTGGTAAATGTTAAATGAAATCATTATATGATTTCAAAAATAAAATATACTCGATGCATGAACATATTTTCCATTTAAACAGTAAAGCACTATAAAGAAGGACTATTTCTTTTCATCTGAATGTGACATTGATAATCATTAGCATTTTACCTCTATCTAATCCTCAGCCAGTTGTCAAACCTTCCACATGGAGAAAATCTTGCAGATTACACTGCAAGAATTGAGCAAATATTTCTGTGATCCAACTAAGGATACTTGTTTACAACACTGAGAATTTTCTCAGAAAAGATACATTTGGTGCCAAGACTGGCCAAATGACCACAGGAACTTTGGTTGGACAGGGGTTCAGTCATTGGAAGTAAAAACAAAACCATTTAACTGTGATCTCCGAAGACAGAATTGCTTAGTAATCTGTCTTTCCTTGCCCTGCTCTATGAAAAATTAAACACAAATTCTTCCCTTTCACCATTATCAAGATAAATAACATCACAAGAAAAAATTAAATATATTTAATAAGAATGTCTTTGCAATCCCAGTGTTGGGAAGGTTGAAAACAGGAGGATCATTGCAAGTTCCAGCTGTACAGGGAGACCCTATACCAAATGTATTATATAAAAAAAAGAATAGCTTGCATTTGTTAGCACCTGATACTATTGTTCTGATTGCTTTTGGATGGGTCCATTTATTTAAGCTGTAAAACAAAACATCGATTAGAAGCACTATTTTACTTTATAAAATTACTAAAGTGACTCAGCCCCAGAGGCTCTGAATGAACAGAAGGACAGTCTGTTCGCAGAGCTTGGACCAGAACCAATGCTTCTCAAGGTGGAGCCCAGCAGATCAGCAAGTGGACATCTGACTCCTGTCAGGAGGCCTCAGACTCCACATATCCATCTGCCAGAGCCCCCCTTCACCTAAACCTCACCTGTGTCACAATCACACTGCAAGACTATCTTATGTAAATACTTACTGATTTGTAACTAAAAACTTGTCTTCATTTCGCTGTAGAGAATCTAATGAACTCCCATCTAGGTGGATGCCTATGATATCTAAGCAAAAAAAAAAAAATATTTCCCCTCCATGTATGAATGTGTAGAAGTTGAATGATAAAGGCAAACATCCTTACTTATTGAATGACTCACAGGTTCAGAGAGATGCAGCGGTATATATAGATCAGTTATTCTGTCTTCAGGGAATATCAATGTTTTAGACAAGAAGCATGCAAAACGACAAACAGTCTAGTATTTAACTTTATGGTATAAATTGTAGGGACTGGGAGATAGCTCAGTAGAATAAGTGCTTGCCTGGCAAGCACAGGGTCCTGAGTTCAATCCCCAGTACCACAAAATAAATAAATAAATAAATAAATAAATAAATAAATAAAGAGAATAGGATTCTATATCATAAGAGGCACTTAGTAGGCCTCTGCTTTAAGATTATAAGACATTAGCTTCTGAATTTATTTATCAAAATAGCTGGGTTGGTCTACACTATTAAAATGTCAAGTTGCCAATTAGTCTTTTTAAGTTAAATTTTTATGAAGTATACAATTTGTTCATTTTTCATTTATTTATTTGCGGTACTGGGCACTGAACTCAGGACCCTGTGCTTACCAGGCAAGCATTTATTCTACCGAGCTATCTCCCCAGCCCCTACAATTTATAATATAAAGTTAAATACTGGACTGTTTGTAGCTTGCATGCTTCTTGTCTAAAACACTGAAATTCCTTGAAGACCAAATAACTGATCCATATATGTACCGCTGCATCTCTCTGAACCTGTGATTCATTCAATAAGTAAGGATGGTTGACTTTATTATTAAAAATAAGCTTGTTTTCAACAATTAGCTAAGGTCAACTTCAATTCATTTTATAAATCTTCTAAGATTTTTTTTCTTTCTCAACCTAAAAAGAAAACCCAGCCTTAAGACATGCTTTTCTATTGAAAAATATAGTACAATTATTAAAAGTAAAGTTTATGGAGAAAAGCTAAGGGAATATACAAAAGAGAAATGCAAAACTAAGAGGAAGGGGGAAAGCATCATCTTACGGGGTCCCTTAAAGGACCACAGAGAGAACAAAAGGAGGAGCTGCGAGTGGAGAGGTTCAGGCATAAAGTTCCACTGAGCCAACCACAGAGGAACAAGAACATGAAAGAGTAACAGACATTTCCAAGTGGGAACAGTGTGCAAAGAAGTTATGGGTGGGGAATGTGTATCTACACAGATGAAAGAGAAAGGGGACTCCCGCAGGACCTGCTTCTGTGTTGTCAAAATAAGCAGCTATTTCTCCATTTTCTTAGAAGTAGATTTACTCCCATGTGTTCTGAGACCTCATGAAACCCTAAAATGATTGAATCAGATTCTAAAATTCCTTTGCATGCTATCATAGACTAAAGCAAGCCATCTAATTCTCAGAACATGACCTCTTCCACGAGGCAGGTATAATATTTTAATAGGTTCTCCAGCAAATTGAACCAAGTATGGAAGCGTAGACTTAAAGACCCAGCAAATTTTGGGTATTCGGTAAATATCCCTTCACCTCCACAAAGAATATACAAAAAGTTCAGGAAGCCACTTATATCTGATGTCAAAGAAAAGTGCTCTATAACTACATATGCTAATTCTCAAATATGGGATATAAAAATAGCTTTAGGATTTCAGAGGAAAGGAAAATTATCAGGGGTCAGCTGATGTGGTCAAAGGAGGCATCTGTAAGGAGGTGGTTCTGGTTACTGGCCAAGACTTTTTGTGTGGTACTAAGAATATATAATTAAGCAGTGACACCTAAAGGGCTGACCCATGTATAAGAATAGCGTGTACCTCTGACTGTTTTCCTTTTTGTCTGAAACAGTTCTTCCAGTTTGGATTCAGAATATTCTGGTAAAAATAGTCTGTTGAAAGAACAATCATTTGCAAAAAAATAGGTGTAGATTTCTTTAAAATGCTTATTTATTTCATAATTCAACACTATTCTTACACAGTTTTTTATTCCTTCACCACTCAGGGTCATTTTTTTTTCAAAATATATACTTATGAGCTCAAGGTATCAGAGGTATCCAAATTCTCAATTCACCCAACTTTGCACTCAAACTTTAACTACCTTCAGGACTGTTTTTATCATTCTTGCAACTTACTCTCTTCCACTTGTTATGTATTCAGAGTAAGAATTCAGATTGTGTTTTATCCCCTTTGTGTATATATTTCTACTTTTATGTGACTCAAACATCTATGAGTTATGTTTAGGCAATATTAAACTATACTTTGTAGGGTTTATGTTGCTTACATCCACACAAAGCAGATTACTAGAATGAAAATAATATATGAATTTTATTCATTTACTTTTTTATTTTTTATTTATTTTGGTGGAACCAGGGAATGAACTCAGGCCCTTACGCTTTCCAGGCAAGTGCTTGTTCTACTGAGCTATCTCTCTGGCCCCCAAATTTTAAAACCATCTGCAACAAGGATATATATATATATATATATATATATATATATATATATATTCCTCTTTGTTTTCTCTCCATATCATTCAGGTGATTTCTTTGTCTAATTTAAGTTATAAGAGCATACCAAAAAAAAAAAGAACAAACAATCCAATGCAATAATAAAACAACTGTTCCTGCTTTTTTTGTTATCTATTTAGTATATCATTAGTCCATACATTCCTCTCATTTTAAGAGGCAATTCGAGTATAAAAGGAATGGGACTCTAGCCTAGAAAGAACCAAATGTCTATTAGAAAAGATGACAGAAACACGTATAATTAAAACAGACACAGAAGTCCAGGGTGCCTAAGACAAGAGGTGCAGCTGTTAGATGGGAACTGAGAGGGGGGAGGGAGGAAGCCATGCTTTGCTCTGCTTGTCAAGATAGGCAATAACGCAGCTTACAGTAATTATGGTTAACTAGCACGATCAACCTTACATACTCAACAAAATGTTCAGATTTCACTAACAAATTCCTACATAATTTGGCTATGTTTGCAGGGCAGCATTAAATGATGAAATGAAATCTACATGAGAGTTGGGTTATGAGCATACGCTTGGTACCAGGTTACTTAGCAGCAAAGGACTAGCCAAGCCACACACACTGTTGCAGGGCTCTGCACCCAATCAGACCAACTCGCTAAGAGGTATGAGCACCCACTCTGGAGTCTGGCCTCCAACACGTGCGTCTGAGAGCTCCTGTCTCTGGAAGAGCCATGACAGCCACTTAAACAATAAATTATGATGTCTACGGAGAGGAAGATTCCTGCACTGTAAATTCACATTGATGCAATGATTCTTCAAAGAGTGACAAGTGAAGGACAGTAAATAAGTCCTATTTAAATGTCGTGTGCTGTGGGTTGCGTATGGATGTCTCCCCAAAGCCTCATAAGTGGGGTTTTTCCGGAGGTGCCTGGATCCAGAGTGTGTGGCGCCAGCATTAGAGGTGGATGATTACCCAATCAGTGCAGTGATTGTCTTGGCACCTAAGCTAGGTCTCGTAGCCTGGATAGAATGTAAAGGAGCAGGAAAGAAACCATGAAGGTCTTTTAGGCTTGCTTCTTTGCTACCCCATTGCTTCAGCAACTTCTGCCAGCCACGAACTCCTTCCCCTCTGCCTCACAGCCTGCCAATTGTACAGTGAAGCCCCTACAAACTGTGAGCCAAAATGATCCTTTTCTCCTCAACTTCGCGAGTCAGGTATCATGTCCCAGCAACAAAAAAGTACCTAAAAGTAAAGTTCTAGATTAAAGACCCAAGGTATAAAGGGATGAAACTTAAGGGCCAATAAATTCCAATTTGTGGTAAAAAGTTGACACAGGCCTAACATGCTGGTACATGTTTTGAATTCTAGCTTTGCTGGAGGCTGCAGTAGGAGGATCACAAGTTACAGATCAGGGCAGAAGAGATAGCTCAGCAGTCTAAAGTTCCTGCTTAGGAAAGCTTAGAGGGCCAGCCAAATAGCTCAAGGGCAAGCCAGCGGATTAGCAGGCACAGGGGCCGGGGTTTGATACCCAGGCCTGCCAGGCGTGCCCCACTCTGCGGGCATGCTGAGACTGGGAATGAGACTGGGTCAGGCTGAATCAGACACACACACACACACACACACACACATTAAATAAATAAATAGATAGATAAATAAATAAAAAGGTAATTCAGAGATACAAAATATTTAGGATAGATATACAGCTACTTTCTCTTAGCTCAGTGAAAAGAAAGATTTGTACTACAAGTGTTTAAACAAGATATCATGTCTGCATCTTATACTATGAATAACTACTACGAAGACAACAATATGCAATGCATTAATTATTGTAAATGTTCTAATAACTTGTTTTGAAACTGTCTCATTGTTGTTTCTCAATAAAATTAATTTAATAAAAAATTACAGACCACCCTGGGAAGCTTAGCAAGACCCTGTCTCAAAATAGAAGTGATCAGACGGAGCTTAGCGATGGTGTCTGCTGGCAGGTGTGGTCTTGGATTGGATCTCTAATCTCTAGTATCCTCCGTCCCCAGATTAAATTAACAGACATATAATTTATCACAGTCTGTCTTATAAAGGATAAGAAAATATTTCAGACTTTTTCAGGACTTCTTCCTCATCCAGCTTAATTTTCTCTCTATGTTCACGTTTGTAGTTCTGCCATCGGCAGCACTAGCATGACTTTAAAACTCATGAAAGATGAAGTCCTAAAGCTCAAAGAGCTTCTGGTATGCTTGGTAAAATAGGAGTATATTAAATCCCCCAAACTAAGTGGAAACGAGGCCAATGTGTTTCCATAAATCACATATAGGAAACCTAAACATAAATAACTAGGTTGCGTTAGGTCAGAAACAAAAGACTAACAACAGCAGAAAAGTAAAGAAAGAAAAGCTGTGTAGCCTGAGAGACGCTTCTCACCTGCTGGGAGCAGAGCTGTACCTACTGGTGTTCTCCTGCTACATTTTCTCAGTGAGTACTCTGTTACTCCTACAGCACAAGACAACATAGGATAATGACGTTTCTTTTGGGACTACAAGTATATTTATTCCACCAAGTGCTGGAACAATACAGCAAAACAAATGGGCAAAGAAAATGTTAAAAAAAAAA
>NDGN011361559.1:0-13279 GCA_002564285.1 Tympanoctomys barrerae | reverse complement strand
AAAAAAAAAGAAAGAAAATGTCATGTGAAATGATTGAGCTGTAATTTGACATTAGCAGACATGGAGCCCATTACTAACAAGCTTAAAGCCTTAACAGTTTCTTGACCAATGTTGGTGGTCAATATTTACAAATTTGTAAACTTAGCTATTCAGTAAAAGAACACATTTTTGTTCTGCTTTGGATTTGAAGAGGAGATAATAAGGAAGGCATCAAGGGATGGGGAGGTAGCTCAGCAGTCTAAGTGCCTGCCTGGCAAGCTCAAGGACCCGGGGCAAGGACCCAGGTTCAATTCCTGGTGCCATATGCCATGCCAGCCCCCACCAAGCCAGCCACAGAAACCAGGCGTGATGGTGCATGCCTGTAATCCCGGAGCTAGGGAGGTTGAGACAGGAGAAGCACTACAAGCCTGAGCTGTGTAGTGAGACCCTGTACCTACATAAATAAAAGATTAAAAAGAAAAAGAAGGCATTGATATTATTTGCTTGCATTTTGACTTCCTGCTTGCCCACTTCCAGTAAATTCCAGTTAATGATATATTAATGAAAATAAAATGGCACATTGATAGGGCTTAAACATAAGTAGAGGCAGGCAGATTAGTATCTGAAAACCCCACTGGATAGACACTTCACCAGGTACCTAAACCAGATCAAAACAGTTTCCTAAGCCAGGTCAAAAATGTGTCCAGGTGTTCAAGCAAGTTAAGGTTAAACCCTCCAGGATAGTATATTCATGTTCAGGATAGTATATTCATATGTGACAATACAGTCCTTTTCAGACCTATTATTTGAACTAAGAATCTAAGTTGTCCTTATTTTATCCAAAAATATGATTATCAGGATCATCATTGTTACTGTTTATATTGAGATTTTCCACCAAAGTCTCATGTGCTCATAGGTGGGGCTTTCTAGAGGTGGCTAGATCTACTGCAAATGAAATTAGTCCATCCGTTTAGCATAGTTCTGGATGTGCACAGTGGGAAGTCCCGCCCTAGGTGTGGGTGGTACCAACCAATAGGCTTACTGCCTGAATGGATCAAAAGGGAAGGGGAGGCTTGCTGCTTCCTGCTACCACCCTGACCATGCTATGGACCGTTTCTCCTCTGCCATGCTTCTTGTGATGTTGCCCTGCCTTAGGCCCAGCCAATTATAGGCTGAAACCTCTACAGACTGTAGGTTAAAACAAACCTTTCCCCCATTAGTTTGTTAGTGTCAGGTATTTTATCTGAGCAATGAGAAAACCAAATGAGAGAATCACTTAATAAAATATAGCTTTAAAGAGGCAAACTATATCTTTATTCCTCTATGAAATATAAAGCATTTCCATTAAAACATTAACAAAATTCTAGGATTTAATACCAAATTGCTCCATTTGAGGTGGGGGGTTGAAGCTCTAGTTCAATTCTTTTATTTATTAATTTGGGGGGGGGTGGGAAAGGTTGTCACTGTATAGCACAGGTTGGCCTTGAATTCATGATCCTCTTGCCTTGGCCTCTTGAATGCTGGGATTACAAACATGTGCCTACATACCTGGAAAGTTTCTTTTCAGAAGCCACTACCTACCTTTTTGTTGAAGTTCTATCCTGCTGCAATTCTTATTAAGGAGCTTGTGCAAGAACAAACAGGACAGTTCAGGATGGACTTAGATGAACTCAAACCAGAGACAAAGCACATGTACAAAAGCTGATAGACTGCAAGGAAAAGTAAGGACTAAAGCGTACTCCTTTTCTAAATGGTGTGACACTGTACTACAGCCTCCTTCGGTGTCAACAGGACTCCTGCTGGTAACTGGGCTCAATTTTTTGATAAAATCTCTCATTAAAGGACAAGTATGCATGTGCTTTGTCTTTTTCTACCCCTCTTCCTTCCTTTACTTGTTTCTGGTACTGGGGTTTAAACCCAGAGCCTTCACATTGAGCTATCCTCTCTGCTCTTTTTATTGTTCAATATTGAGGCAGTGTCTTACTAAATCACTAAGTTGCGCCAGCTGGAGTCTAAGTTGCAACCCTCCTGCCTCAGCATCCCAGAATGCTGAGATTACAAGCATGCACCACTGTGCACAGTGGCACATGTGTTTTTCTAATGCACTTGAGGTCCCTCCTGACATAGTGCATGCTGATGCAGGGCCAAGGAGCCGCCGGTTACACTGGCACAGCCTGCATCACTGCTCTCCTGCAGGTACCTGCCCCAGGGGATGCAACAGTCGGGGAGAGGAACAGAGCGGTCACCAGCACACAAGAAGCTGGAATGTGATGCTCACAGCCTGGCTCTTCAAGGTCAGGGAGCACTACTGGGAGGCTGAAAGAACCAGTGCGAGAAAGCCTGCTACTCTTAGCATATCATGTCACTGCTGTGTCACACAATGACCCTTTTGAGTACCCATTCTGATGAGCTGGTGGACACTGGATGGTGTGCCAGCAATTCCACGCACAGCCCTAGTGGGACTCTGCTGGAGCAGGGAACAGTGAAGGGACAATTTCCTATTTTCTTTCAGGGGTTCTCACAGTCCTGCTCCTACTACACATAACATGTTCTTTTTTCCTCTTTGTCCCTATTTGAAGTCAAAAACTGTTACTGTTATAGGGATAATTATGCTTTCTTCCTTTTCCCCGAACTTGGTCTTCCAGGGCTGATTTCTAGCATCAGACTCTGGGTGTGTGTTTCAGAGAGCACCTCAAAGGTGACAGTGGCCGAAGACACCACTGCCCTGCTGTGTCTTCAGCCCCTGCCGTCCCCCCGGGCTCCTCCATGTCACCTTCCAGTGTGGACTGGAGCATGTTTCAACACAGACATCACCATAGTTTTGAGGATGCCGGCTGACAGCAAGGTGGCCCTGCTTGGGGCTGGCGGAAGCGGAAGACACTGTTCTTATTCGGCAGTCTCTTGGTCTGTTGCTGATGGTGGAACACAGTTCAGTAGATGCCCAGGAAGTAAGGCATGGAAAACCTGTGTTTTCATTTCCAGAAAAATCTCAGAACTCAAGACTGTCTATAAGGAAGCATTACAAATGACTCCTGACCACCCTCCGCATTTATAAAAAGGTCTACCATATGATCAAGAAGTTCCTGGAGACAGGCTTTAAGGTGAGTTCTCAACACACTATTTTCTTTCCACCCTACTACTGGAGCTTGCACTTTAAACAGATTTCCATAAATTAATGTATTACTTACAAAGAAATGGACTCGATTTAAATGACTAAGCAGGTGACCTGAATATTATTTCCTCTAAACAGCCTGAGCAACAAGAAAAGAAATTGAACACAAAAAGGAATCGGGGTAATACCCTGTGTCTACAGGATGCCACTTAAGTAGAGCGTGTCTCCCAGTGATGTGGCTCCAGGGAGCCTGCAGCTTCAGCAGGCACAATCGGGCGCACATTTTCACCCAGAGCACAGCTAACCAGTGCTGCTTGCACCGCTGACTAGTTATCCGGCTACCCACACTTGAAACCTAAGCAGCAGCACACCCTCCCTCAATAAGTCAAGGCCCAGTGAGCGCAAGGGTGACCGAAGGTCCACATATTTCAAGGCATGTCACACTGTACTTTGCAGAAAATCATTTCACTTAACAAACTCGCAGCAGGCACCCCGACGAGACATAATCTATAAGGGCCTTTTGTCTCAGGCTGCGCCGCTCGGCAATGCGGGGCTCTCTTTGCGGTGGTAATTGGTTTGGCTGTCCATTCCACCCATCAGGTGATAGAAAACTATCAATCAGCCTAAATGCAATGTGAGAGAAGTCTCTTTAGCCAATTAGTCAGTAATGAGAACATTAGCCAGGATATCTTGTGCAGAGGGCACCTTAGCCATTCCACGAGAGTGAGGAGATGACAGTCCCTGTGTGATTAATAAAGATCACAGGACACTTTTGAAATTTTACCTGGGTGAAGAAGGGAATCGGAGAGGACTGCACTTGGAAGGGCTAAGAGCCTCTGGTGCCACTGGAGTGGAAAAACATTCCTGAAACATACAACAACTTCCGAGCTGGACGGGATGCAGGGGGGTGCTGGATCCTGCACCTCATTTACAGGGAATGGGCTGGCTTGTTTGAGGCCACCCAGATGGCACCGGTTCACCTCTTGGGGCTCCAGGTAGGAATGTTAGAGCTGAGGTAAACAAATAATAAAAGGATGGAAGATCTATACAGAAAGACCCTGTGCAGCTTCCCATACTTTTATATTGCCTTCTGTCTTTAATGGGGCAAGGAATTTGCATTCACTGCCCCAAATGCCTAGCTCAGCACACTGCCTGCGAGCCTTGAGGAAATGTCGATACCAAGAGGAGGTGTGGAGCAGTAACCCCTGAGGCTGGCTGCCTGGCTCCATCTGCAATGCCAGCTCCATCACCTACCACCTGTGTGATTCAGGGCAAGGACTAAACGAAAGTACCTCAACTTCCCCATTTGTAAAACAGAGACCGGCACGTGCCAGCTCAGCTACTGCCATGCAGCTGCAACAACAGAAGCACGTGCAGGAATGACACGAGGGAAATTCAAGGCAACTAAAACAAAGGTTGGAACTTTTCTTGGGATAGGGCAGAGGAAATGATGGCAAGAACAGTGAATTCCAAGCAGCGGACAGAGGCAAGGCTGGGAAGGTGACATGCGGGTCACTGAAGTGTGGATGACAGCACTGTAACAGCCCTACTGCCTGCTGGCATGCTCCCCAGTACAGTCAGCTGGGAATTCTCTGGTGGGAATCAGTGCCCATTCCCACTGTGCTTGCCAGTCAAGCAGCTACGTGGCAGGAGACCGTACCTGGGGCTTGACCTTTGGGCATGCCACTGGGCTGACCTCCCCCCTGAGTGCCTAGGCCCTGGAACGTGAAGGGGCTGCCAGCCCTGCTCCTCTGACTGGCCTCCCAGCACTGTGGACACCGCCTGGTCACTGCTTGCTTCACTCCATCTCTGCGCTTCCTCTTCGCTGCTGTGCCTCTCCAGTGCAAGGGCACCTCTGCAGATTGCCCCAAAGTGACACCCACCAAACAGAAGAGCCACCCTGGGCAAGGTGCCACTGCACAGCTGTCAAGTGCCTCGCATGTTTCTTTTGCATGCCTTTTTATTCTTCTTTTCAGATGCCTCTTGCCATGCTGTCCAGGCTGGCCTAGAACTCCTGAGATCAAACCTGTTGACATGAGGACTAAAAACATACACCTCTGCATCCTTCCCTTTAACTTTCTGAGGGCAAGTATACCCTGCTATTACCACTGCCATCCTCCCCTCCTACAGCAACTTCTTAGTGTGTGTGTGCATGCACAGGAGTGCACAAATACCTAGATACACACACACACACACACACACACACACACACACACTCAAACATGTTTCAAGGACCAAGACCTTAGCCACAGTGCCTGAAGAGATGACAAAACCAAGCACAGAACTCAATGAGTGAAGGGGAAGGGAGCACATGAAGGGGACCCAAATGAAGTCAAGAGCAGAAGGCCCAGGGACGAGGAGGGATGCCACCTGACTTCCGACTCACCTGTATATTCGTACACCTGAGCTCGTGTGAAGGTGAGAGGCATGGTGGAGGAGGCCATCTCCTAAGATTCCTCAAGGCCAGAACCTGTTTACATTTTCACTTCTAGCTCACTTTTTGTTTTTGTACCGGGGATCGAACTCAGGACCTTGTACTTGCCAGGCAGACACTTAAGCCACTGAGCTATCTCTCCGTCTTTCTATCTCACTTTCAATTCTAAAGGACCCTGCGTGGGAGACGAAGGGTAACAAAGAAATGTATCTTCTACTTAGAAAATAAGCCTCGAATCCTGTGTATTCCAGAGAAGGGGCATTTCTCAGGTCTTTTTTTCAAAACTCAATGCAGAAGCCCCACCCAGAATGTATCTTCTGGTAGAGGACGAGGGTCCTTCCCTCCTGAGCACACACGGGCGATATGACTGTCCTCCCAGGCAAGTTGGTATGGCGAATGTCCCCGAATCTGTCTGGTCCTCCTCCTCTAACCCAGTGTGCTGCGCTGTGTCTAATGTCATGCTCTATAGAAATCAGAAACTTCAAAGGCATGTGACACCATATTGAACATTTAACGAAAGGACAGCACAATTTTGTGAAAATGATAAGTTGCACACAGAATAGCTGCCATATTTATGCATTTCATACTAACCTTATCTTTTCAGAGTAGGGGAATCAGTGTCAGGAACAGACTCATTGTGGATTTAACAAGGATTTGAATACATAGCATAACAGTAGCCTTCTTCCTAATTCATAAACATAAAATATTCACAGGGGACACAGAAGACCCCAAGAAGTCACAAGGCTGCATGACACACTGTGAATATTTTTAAACCTTTCATCTTCCTGATATTTGAAATAAAACTTCACTTTCTTTTATACAGACAAGAGTGATTTAATGTCCATTTCTACACAAATGCATACTTCGGCATCCCAAATTCCGAGAATGTACTTTGCTACATTTTAGGTGGGTTTCAAAGCAACAAGTGTGAATGCAAGTGGCTATGTGACACCATCAGATACACACATGTGTTAGCTGGCGCTCTGTGAACAGGAGGGCTGAGGCAGGCTGATAAGGAGGACCAGGAAGAAAGAGCATCGAGAAATGGAAGAGAAGGGAAAAGAGGACAAATCCAGAGGGTCAACGATTCTAAACTGAAGCGGTGGAGTTAAACCCAGCCCCTTCTGCCCAATAATGAGCGGCGTGCTCTCACCAGCTGCTGCAGTCTATATGGGGAGATTACTTATTGTTGAAGAACATGGTCCAAGCCAGGTATGGAGCTGCATCCCTGTAATTCCAGCACCTGGGAGCCTAAGGCAGGAGAATCGTGAATCTAGGGCAGCCTGGGTAACACAGTGAGTTTGAAGCCAGCAAGGAATAACATAGTGAGACTCCCATCTCAACACACAAGCACAAACAAAAAAGAAAATAGCCTAAGCAATGATAAATAGAAAACCCTTGCTTTAGGGGCCGGGGAGATGGCTCAGAAGAATAAGTGCTTCCCTGGCAAGCGCAAGGGTCTGAGTTCAATCCTTGGTTCCGAAAAAAAAAAAAGAAAGAAAACCCTTGCTTTAAAGAATAAGTTATAATTCTATCATGCAGGAGCTTGACTATTTCATGACAGACCCAACACCAGAAGAGGTCTCAGTAGGACCAACCATGTGGATCTCTCATCTAAGGGCTGAGTAGACAAGCCGGGGACAGTGGCACACATCTATACCCAGCTTTTCTGCAAGCTGACGCTGAAGGCCGTTTGTATCCAGGAGTTCACGACTAACAGGGGCTACATAATGGGAGAGAAAAGGAAGGAGAGAGGGCACAGAGATGGGAACAAACAAAATGACTTTTGCTGAGATGTTACTGAATGCAGGCCACTCTTCAAAGCTGCATTACCTCGCTCACCCCTCAACTACTCTGGAATAGGAAATATTATTCAGATTTTATCAGTAGGAAGTAAGTAATGTGCCCAAATCTCAGCATTTTCCCATCCAGGCAACAGCAGAGCTGGGATTCAAGTCTGGCTGCCAGTCTCCAGACCTGGTCTGTTAACTGTTTCACTAGCTGAGGGAGTGGATGGATGAATAAACAGAGGCAAGAGCCACGGTGGCTGTGTCTAACTTGTGGCCTTCTGGGCTGCCGGAAGGGCTTCTCCACAATCCAAAGAATAGGTTTTATATGAACAAACCACTGGCTCAAACAAACCATGCCTCTCATGTGGCTCTCCGCACCGCACTCCGCTCTGCGTGTGGACCCAGTCAAAAGCAAAGCTAGGAGCTGCCGGTCTGGCTTGTCCCACAAGGCCGGGCTGCGGGGATCTGGCGACAGGATGGAGATGTGTAAGGGACAGCAGAGCTTCCTGTGGGCCCCGTGGTGCTTCCTGCAGGAGGAGAGCAATCTGCCCAGTACCCTGGCAGCCTTCCAACCTGGGCACAGGCTTTCATGAAGTTTCAGTTGGTGGCAGCGTCTCCACTTCCTGTTCTAAGCTATTGGGTTAGTCCCAAGGCCACTAGATGTGAGGGCTACAGTGCGTGCAGCAGTGTGGTAGCCATGTTGCCCATGTAGGAGTGGCGACGCAGATCTGATAAAAGCAGGTCTCTGTGTAGGGACAAAGAGTGCTAACCTGCACCACAGCACCATGAGCTGACAAACTGAACAGGACATATATGGAGACTCCTAGGCTAGAGTCTCTCCCTCCCTCTGTTCTCGCCCCTCTTCTCTCCTTATTTCCTAGGTCCACACTTCTGACTGCAGAGAGCAGGCATTTGGGTCCATGAGACCTCAATTCATTTACATAAGGCTCTGATCAACTCTTATATTCCAGACTGAATTGTTTCTCTTTTGCAGTTTCAATATTGTTTTCCTCTCTTTGAGGAATGTGCTATTTCAAAAGCCCTGATTTTTATTTTATAGGAATGCTGGAGAAGAGGCCCCAGGAAACCAGTGCTCCAGCACTTGCAAATCAGTCATTTGGGGGATTTGTGACCTTACAAAAATTTCTGGTGGTTTCTGACATTCAACTTCCTCCCTGTTTCAAACACACACTCAGCCTGCCCCCCTCCTCTCTCTCTCTCTCTCTCTCTCTCTCTCTCTCCCCCCCTTCCTCATTCCTTGCCCCTACCTTCTGCAGGGGAGTATTTAAAAAATATTCTAAAAGCAAAGACAACCAACAGCCGCTACAAAATGTTTGTTTTAAAATTGCAGCACTGGACCCAGAAGAGTGAGTATGAGTACACACAGTACTTTTTAATCATATCAAGTGTGCCCACCTAGATTCAGCTCTTGGGAAAAGTCTAACACACACAACACTCTCGATCAGTTTAAAACAGTCTGCTGTGACAGGAAAGCACCTTGAACAT
Organism: Tympanoctomys barrerae; assembly: GCA_002564285.1. NCBI lineage: Eukaryota > Metazoa > Chordata > Mammalia > Rodentia > Octodontidae > Tympanoctomys > Tympanoctomys barrerae. The sequence goes on along the minus strand of NDGN011361559.1, from coordinate 4,458 downwards.
CAGTGTAGACTCATACGTGGAACTGATTTCCTCTCTAGAGAAAACCAGTGAGTATAAATTCATTAGGGTCCTTAACTTCTCCATGTAAATAAAGCAGACAGCACTACTAATGCAAGGACAAATAAACAGCCTCCGTGATGCGAGATCCCGAAACCCAAAGCACAGAGAGTGGAGTTCCAAAGGTGCTCCTCATAAAAAAGGAATAATAGCAACACATGTTCCCTTTTCATGGAGACGTTTTAAGAGCAAATAAGCAATGGTTAAAAAAAACCTTCCAATTCTCCTGCGTAAGGCACTACCGAATCCCAAGGGAGTTCTAGCAGAAAGAAAAAGAAATGGATTGGTGTATTCTCAGCATTTTCAATGAGGGCTGTGGACCCAAAATGTTTTAAAAGTGGAAAATTGGTAATGCTGGAGGTATTGTCAAAATACATTCCCTCCAGTTAAGAGACAGAGGGGGAGGGCTGCATGGGTACAGCGCAAAGGAGCTGTCGTCAAAGCAGTGTTAATAGGAACTGAACTATATCACAATGGCGGTGCTTCGACATGGAGAATGAAAATTGTTCTGCATTATTGCAGACTGACAATATGACAGTCGTTCACTGAGAGCGGATGACAGCTGTAGCATTAGAGCTCAGTGCACGACACAAGATGAATGAGTGCTCCAAGTTCTTTCAGAACAGGCCCCGAGTTCACAGGGGTCCGTCTCATCCCCAAATAAATAGATGCCAGCTTTTCACTATCTCAGCAAATTTAGCATCTCTTTACAAACCAAAGTGCTACCAGTGGCCTCAGAGTGCCAGTGTCGTGTCCCTGCTTAGTGGATTTGCAGCAGCTGTGAAATGTCAAGTCAAAATGCCATGGAAGATCTATACAGCGCCTCGGCAGAGGAAAGGGCAAGAGACGGGAAGGTGCCTCTGCGGGCGCATGCGCGTTGACTGACGTCAGCCCGCCTCCTGGCCACGCGGCACGGCTTCCGAATTTCTACCTGGGCACCAGGCTCATTTTCCCCACAGTAGAGACATGTACATATCTGTCCTGGAACATGAGCCTGCCTTGCTCACGGATCCCACGCCACCCCCAGAAAAGCAAGGGAACTAACACAAAAACCACTCAAAACACTGTTACCAGGAGAGAGAAAAGCATGGAGCCTTGTCCACATTCCTATAGCAGTACTTTCATTTCTAGCTTAAATGCTGTGTGTGTGTGTGTGTGTGTGTGTGTGTGTGTGTTTCCAGGGATTGAACTCAGGGCCATGCGCATGCTGGGCAAGCACTCCATCCCTGAGCTACAACCCCAGCCCTTTAATGCATTTTTAAAATTCTTAAGTTAAAATGTACTTTCGTTTTGGTTTTTTTGAGACAGGCTTTCACTACGGAGCCCAGGCTGGCCTTGAACTCGTGGTGATCCTCCTGCCTCAGCCTTCTGAGTTCTGGGATTACAAATGTGTGCGGCCATGCCTGATTTATAATGTATTTTCAACCGATACACAAAACATAAAAACTGTACATAGTAAAGAGACGCCACGCGAAGTGCTGACACGCATCCATTGTGCATTCCGGTTAAGCACATCTATCTCACCTGATATCCATCATTTCTTTATAGGGAAAACATGCAAAATCCCCACTTCTAGTTTCATGAAATATGCAGTGCACAGCGGCTACCTGCAGTTACCCTACTGCACAACGACGTGCTGGACCTGCGTGCTCCAGTTTAACTGCAACTTAAGACCCACGGAGCCATGCTTCCGGCTCTCCCTCCCCCACTCACTCTAGCCCCTGCTAACCACCATTCTGCTCTTGATCTCGTTGCTTCTTTAAGAAAGCAGAACCTGAGGCCTATCCTGCTCTAGTGCCTGCTTTTTTCAAGTGCAGCAATCAATATAGTGTAAACATTTTTTCAATCTCATGAAGTATTCTAAAATAGAATTTAATGGCTATATGCATTCTGTGTTCTCTATAGAACTTACACAATCCCCTATTGTTGGATGTGTAGGTGTCTTCCAGCTTTTCATTAAGAAAAAATAATGTAGCCCTTGTGTAACACTGGCCCTCTCACCAATGTCTTAGAATAAATTTCATGAAATCTGCACTCATTTGCTGTGATGCTAAGACAAATGAAAGTGAACCTGCGGTGGGCCTTGGGTGGATTCCTAAAACAGAAGTCACCTATTAAAAAGAGCTCTCCAAGAATTAGTGGGAGCAGCGGATGGGACAGAGATGACAGACAAGTTCTCTGTCTTCTACTCAGAGAAAACAGAACCACTCACCCTTCATTGCTGTGGTCCAGGCTTGTAGACCAACACAAGCTGCCTTAGGGGATATGGTTAGGGAAGAAATAACATGTGCAAAGGGAAAGGGATTATGGAAAAAAGCTCCATGTTTCCAAACTTAATATGAAATATATACTTCCTCTGAAACTTCGAGTAAGTAACATAACGGGGGAGTTATTGATGCTATTATCCAAGTACTCCTAGTTATCTTCCAGGCACACAGCAAGTGGAAATGCGTTTCCTGGCCTTTGTGTGGGTAGATGGAGCCCTGTGACTGGCTCTGACAAAGCAACTGTGAGTGGAGCAACAGGTTCCGTGTCTGGGCTGGAGCATTAGATTGCTGAGCTCCCTCTAGCGCTCCTGCTCTCTTTCAGCACAAGCACTAGTATGAGATAGTGGTTGGTTCTGTTTGAATGATTCCCTATAATCATAACAAGCCCAGAGTTCTTTCCCCCGCCAGCCCACAATAAACATGAACAAGAAGTAATCCATTTTTGTTTTAACCACTTAGATTTTGGAGCTACTGGTCACTCCAGCATCTCTTAACTGACAAGTACAATAAAATCTAACTGAACTTCTTTATGACCTCCTAATCAAATTGAAAATATTCACAGAAAATACTATTCTTCTCTATACCTATAAGGCTACCTAATGACGACAGTCTTTCGCTGTCTTAGGTTTCATGATATGATAATTCAATAGGTGTTTCTTCAGTGTCTAGTAGATACAAAACAGTTATTATATTAAGTGCTTTGGGACATTTTATGGTTCGAGTATAGTTTGTTCTCTGAGGATTCCAGAAGCTTGTCAATATGGTAGCACTAAGAGGTAGCAGAATGTGCAAGTGGTAGGTCCTCATGGGAGGTGAGTGGGCCATGGGAGTGCTGTCCTTAGAAGGGACTGATACACCCCTCAATAAGCTGTAGAAAGAGTGAGTTGTTCTAGAAGAACAAATATGATACCTGGCACTCTCTGGCTTCCTGTCTTGCCATGTGNGATACACCCCTCAATAAGCTGTAGAAAGAGTGAGTTGTTCTAGAAGAACAAATCTGATACCTGGCACTCTCTGGCTTCCTGTCTTGCCATGTGACCCCTTCTGCATCTGTTCCTTCCATGTGACATCACCCACTATGAGGCCATCACCAGAATGGAGCAAAGCTAGACCTATGCTCTTGCACCTCCAGAACTAGGAGCTACATAAATCTCTTCTTTGTTAAATCATCCATCCTTGGGTATTTTGTTATATCAACAGAAAACAGACTAATACAGGAACTATGAAGAAGAAAAGGTTGTAACTGTGGCCCTGAATAACTTACAGTAGAGAGGACGTGGTTTCTAATTTTCTGTAAAGAGGGAATTGAGGGCTAACAACAGGGTTGCAGAGGCCATCTAGAGAGAGTCTCGAAGCCATGTTTGCAAAGTAAAAGTGGTCTATGTATAACTGTACTGGGGGTTATGCAGAGAAGCTGAAGGAAAATACGAGCACTGGAGATCTCCTCGGCCTGCCGTGGATTCCACAAATTTAACTCAAAGCAGAAGATGCAAAGTCTCAAAAGAGATGAGGCAGCAGATGTCCATGGTGCTTGAAAAGACTGGAAGATGAGGTCTGAAGAGATCGAGGAAGCTTCCCTGAGGGAACTGTAGTTGAGAGGCACTCTTGAAGCCAGTATTTCCACCAGAGAGACTCTACAGAAGTAGTCCAGAAGGAGGGTATAATTTAAGTGAACACACAGAGGGAACACAATGAAGGAGACATCAGGTGTCCAGAGCTGTCTGGCGGAGGTACCACCACAAGCACCCACAATGGCCAGCAGACATTTGTGAACTGTGGGAGGCGAGTGCCAGGAGACCTACAGGATCTGTGCTTGGCCGGCTGAGTTAGGGAAAAGGCTGTAAAGTCAGGACTTGAAGGAGCAGAATCAGAAACCAGGAAGAAGGAGAAAAGCAGAAGAGCTGGTCCCGGCAGTTTTACTTGGCTTCAGAATAATGAAATTGGGAAGACCACAAGGGCTGCAACCCAAGGAGGCAGGCACCTAGGTAGTATCTGGTTTGCACTGTGCTGTCATCTCGGCCTCTCAACACTGAGCAGGGGCGAATGACAGCTCCTCACACCAAGTAAGGGGCCAACTAAAGGACGAGTCAGTTGTCCAGCACTTGTTCATCCTCACTCTTTTTTTTTTTTTTTT
>NDGN011361533.1:0-11866 GCA_002564285.1 Tympanoctomys barrerae | reverse complement strand
CTGAAATCCTCTACGATCTCTTTTTTCAGAGTACTGTAATTTTCCTTGAAAAGGTCTTTCACTTCTTTAGTTAGATGAATTCGAAGGTATTTCATTTTCCTCGGTGTTATTGTAAAACGTATTGTTTCTATAATTTCCCTCTAGTGTGTTTATGATCTGTGTAGAGGAATGCTATTGACTTTTGTGTGTTGACTTTATATCCTGCTGTGGTAGTGAATTTCTGCATTAGTTCTAGCAGCTTATTCGTGGAGTTTTTTGGGTCTTCCAAGTAAAGTATCATGTCATCTGAAAATAATGATGATTGAACTTCTTCTTTACCTATTCTTATTCTATTTATTTCTTTCTCTTTTCTAATGGCTCCATCCTCTTCTTGATTTAATTGTTTGTGAAGAGAAATCTGCCATTATTCTGATGGGTTTTCCTTCAAATATGATCTTTTTCTTTTCTTTAGTAGCTTTTAGTGTACTGTTCCTCACTGAATTTCTGGGATCTCAACTATTATATGTTGGGTGTGTTTTAAATTTTGTTGATGTTATTTGGACTTGTATATGTTTCAGTTACCTGAATGGTAGATTATTTCCCCATATCTGGGAAGTATTCTGCTATTACTTCTGCCCATATTCTTTTTATGTTATTTGTATTGAGCCCGTTTTTCTCTTATTGATACCTATTCATCTTATGTTGTTCATCTTTGCAATGTCTTGCAGGTGTTGAATTATTTTTTCCTGCATCCTAGTTTTATTTTTTCATTTACAAAAGCTTTCATATTAAAAACACTTACAGAAGTCCAAATTAGATTCAATGCCATGGCTGAAGTTCTACAGGGAAATGGGGAGCCAGATTTCACCGGATAGTGGCATATGTACTTGCAGCAGGAGACACAATATGAATATCAATAGAGGCTTGTCTTTTTCATGATGCACAGGAACTCCTGCTCGTTGACCTCACCCTCTCCATCTCAGTTGGCTTCATCAGTCATCTCCTGAAACTCCTCATCGGTCAGGTTCTTACCCAGGTTTTTGGTCACATGCTTCAGATTTTTGAACGATATTGTCCTGGTTTCATCATCATCAAAGAGCCTGAAAGCTTTCAGGATTTCTTTGGTGTCTTTCTCAGATATTTTCTGAGTTATCATGGTCAGAATGTCACTGAAGTTCATTTTGTCTGTTCCCTCCTTATCAATTTCATTTATCATTTTCTTGCTTTCTTCTTCCTTGGGATCAAAGCCCGGGGCTCTAATTGCCACCTTTAGTTCCTTTACATCAATGGTCCCAGTCCCATCTGCATCAAAGGATCTAAAGCTTCTTGGATTTCCCATTTCTGCTCTTCAGTCAGCTCTGGCTTAGGACTCATCCTTTTTCTTGGAGCTCTTAATGCCATGTTTGCCTTTTAAAAATTGGAGTCTATTACAGCCAGATCCCGGGGCCATTGCTCCTAATTGTTTTTAACAGATCTTTTATTACCTTTTCACTAGCTGCAATGGTGTATTTAAAGTCTGAAAGTCTATTTTCACTTTCATTCAAATGTTTTGCCAGCTTTTGATTGATGTTTTAATTTCCTGTATATCACTTTGAATCTGTTTCATACATTCTATTTCTTTCTTACATTGCTAATTCAAGGACTCCATCATTTTTATATTCTCCTCTATGGTTTTTTTTTTTTATCAGTGTCTTCTTTAGAAGCACTTAGTAATACTTTTGTTATAGTTATTGTTTCTTTTTTTTTACTTCAGAGTTTATTTCTGATTTCCTCTATACCTTTCTGCAGTTGTTTCTTTACTTCAGATGCTATTATTTCAGAGTGTGTGATTTCCAATGCTATTGTTTCCTCCATTTGTTCTGGGTGGGCTTGGGGACTGAGAATGCATTTTGCTCTTTCTCTTTGTCCTTTTGTGTAGCACTGTCCTCTTACTTTTGGTGTAGGGCTTTGGTACAGTTATTAACTCAGCACCAGGTTAGAATCTACCAAGTTCAAACTCATCCAGGTGAGTGTGGCTTGGGTCTGGCTGCTGTGCTTCACTTCTTCTTGCTGCAGCCCTTGGAAGTGAACCCGCTGTGCTGCTCAAGACAAGATTTTATGCTCCTGGATTAACTGAGTGGATCTTAATTCTAGCCTCTCTGCAGGGAGTTCTGCCTCAAGGTTCCACACTGGTCCTGTCTGAAAGAGGAAGTTCCACACATACGAAGGCTGTTGGCAGGTCCCACACACAGGCCTGGCCTGGGCGCTGACTGGAGTGAGGATCTGGGGGCGGGGCACTCACATGCTGGGATTGGGTGCTGCTTCACTGTGTACAGCGCCATCGCCGCCTTGTGGCTATCACCACCAGCTCCCAGCTCCACCATGATGCTCCAATGATGCTTTCTTCTTCTTTTGTAATCTTTGATTGATTGATTTATTTGGTAAAAGGTCTTACTACGCAGTTCAGACTTGTACTGATCCTACTGTCTCAACCTCTCCAGCAGTGAGATTCAGGCATGTGCCATCATGACCGGTTTTGGTGGCCCATGCAGCATGAAGTATGAAGTACCAGGGATCAAACCTGGGTCATTGCACTTGCCAGACAGGCACTTAGACTGCTGAGCTATCTCCCAAGCCCCAATAGTGTAACTATCTTAGATGTTCTCCTTCTTAAGCCCTGCCACCTTTTTTCTAGAAAAGAAAATAATTGAGCTTGAAAGACATGACTGTGAACAGGTAATTCTTCATACATATGCAGCCAGAACAGTCTTGTTACATACACCTCTTACTGATCCTGCTTTGATCCTTTTTTTGTGATGGCAGCTCCTTTATGGAAAATGACACAAAAAAGGCAATCTATGCAGTGGTAACTTTACATTAGAGCCTTTAAAGTTCCTTCTTTACTCCTGGGAATGGTGCTTAGCAAATGGATCTCATAGCTCTGTCAGGGACCTATAACTCAAAGTACAAAAGGTGAATATTTATACTGAGTCAAGATATGCTTTCCTAGCTTGGCCCTGCAAATAGCTCAGCAGATTAAAGCCCCTACAAGTAGGCACAAAGGTGAGGGTTTGATCCCGGAGCCTCTCATGCTGGCCCTGCCCCTGGGGCATGCTGAGATGGCAATTCATACTGGGTATGGTGGTGCGTGCCTGTAATCACAGCTCTTGGGAGGCTGTAAACAGGCGAATCACTAGGAGTCCAATCTAGTAGTGAGACCCTGAACACCCTGTAAATCCTTCCCTAAAAATACACACACAAAAGAAAATGAAAACTATGTGAAAATCTTGTTTTTCAAAAGTTTGATTTTTTTCTAAAATAAAATGTTAAAACTTTAGAGCCAAACTTTTTTCAAATATTTCTTTAATAAAGCAAATATTGTTTTGTAATGAAATATCCAGCTATTTACAGTAGTAATTCAACTGGCTAACATTTGCACATCTGGGCAAGTTGTAAGCATTTTTGTTGACTTTGTTTTGTATCTAGAATGCAAGTTTAAGTAGGGGATGATAAAGATAAAGGAAATTTCCAACTTAACTGATATGCTCTATACCTTATTTTGTTTTAACTATACTGATAAAAAAGACTAGTTTGCTAAGGCTAGATTCCAAAGTGCGAACAATTGAGTGGCTTAAAAAGAGACATTTATTCTCTACAGTTCTCGCACTTGCAGACTGAAATCAAGATGTGAAAAAGATTGATTTCTGCAGTTGCATAATACTCTAGTATCTTGTAGATGCTGTCTTCTTCTCTCATTTTTCCTAAATGGTTTTCTCTCTGTGTGTGTGTCTTTCTATCCAAATGTTATTTTCTTGTGAGGTTACATTGATATGACTGAATTAATGCACCTACAATATTTAAGTGGCAATGGAATACCCATCTCTGACAAAACAAAACAAATGGACCATTTTGGATCTGTATATACAAAGTAGTTAGGATAGATATACAACTACTTTGTCTTAATTCAATAAGAAGAAAGATTTGTATTAATAGTGTTTGGACAAGACATCACATCTGCATCTTATACTATGAATAAACACTACAAAGACCACAATATATAATGCATTAATTATTGAAACTGTCCCATTAATTGGTTTTGAAACTGTCTCATTGAAATTTGTTTCTCAATAAAATTAATAAAAAAGATATGCTTTCCTATTATTACATGCCCACATGATCATATAGAAAGAGAGAAATTATCAAACAGCCAATAGATCTCCCATAAAGTATCATAAAGAGATAGATGATGTTTTATATCTGTTTATATGCAGTCCAAAGTGACAGTAATTCACTGTGGAGGGAACCAAAAGGGAACCAATGAAGTATATGAAGGTAATCAACTGGCTGATGTAACATCTATAACAGTTGTTTGAGGGCCAATCTTTCAGGATTCCTTGATCTGGGAAAGGCTCCTTGATCAAACTCAACCCAAATACTGCCAGTCAGTGAGCTCTCTTGGTGCCAGTTTCTTCCATTGGGCCATTACAATCAAATGATGACAAATTGTTCCTTCCTGGTGCTATTCAATGGAAACTTATTAAATCTTTGCACAAAAGCTTTCACTTGGGGAGATTCAAGATCCAACAGATGGCGTGAAAGTTATTCATGAAAAGGACTTCCCCAGACAATACAACAAATAAGTAAAACATGTGAGTTCTTCTTCCACTTGCCCCCCCACCCAAAAAAAAATCTTAGTTGATCCCTAGTTCCTCCAGGTATGGAGAGACATGATAAATATCCTAGAGAAGAGCAGTAGTTTAATTTTACTCATGCCAAAAAATAATGAAATGCAGTACTTATTGGTCTGGGGAAATACTTTCACACACTGAGTTGAGGCCTTCTCTTATAGAACTGAAAAGGCAAAAGAGGTGGTAAAAGTTTTAGTTTCAAAATTATCCCCAGACTTAGATTTCCTAAGAGGTTATAGAGTGACAATGGGCTTTCTTTTCAAAGCAACAGTCACACGAAACATCTCTTAGGTACTGAAAATTCTCTATGATTTCCACTGTGCACGGAGGCCACAATCATTAGGAAGGTTTAAAAAGAAGTAAATGAGACCCTGAAAAGACTTCTTTGTAAAATGGCTCAGGATTCCCACCTTTAGTGGCAGCACTTACTGCCTTAGCTCTTATCAAAGGAAAATACACCTCAATCCTAGGCCTCAGTCCATTTAAAATGCCTTATGGATGCCCTTTTCTCACTAATGGAAATTTTTTTTTCTGATACAAAAACAAATACCTTACTAAAAGGTGTCACCTCATTGGGTAAATTCCAACAAACTCTTCAACAGCTTACAGATGCTCAGCCCAAATAAAAGAGAAATCTCATATTCTGACCTAGATATTTAGCACTGGTAAACTCACCTCTTCATTACTTCCTTCTCTACGACCTACTTGGAAAGGACCATACACCATGATCATGTCAACTGTTTCATTTATCAAGATAACAGGCCTGGACTCTTGGATACACCACAACAGCCTCAAGCTCTAGGAATCAGAGACTTTGGCTTATGGCAAACAGCTGTCTAAATATACCTGTGAACTTATGAAAGACATAAGATTCCTGTTCAAACAAAACAAAAGTCTTCAGATAAATGATGGTACTATTAGCCCTTTTACCAATCACTTTGACACTCACAGGAGGGTATAATTCCTTTCTAACGTGGGCACAGAAATGTGCAGAATCATTACAGCAAAACTTTTGCTGGATATCTGGTTTACTCCCCTTGTGGAGTACATCATGTCTTCCTTGATGGGTATCCACACTGCAAGGCGATGATTAAAACAAACTACAAGACTGTATTAATGAGATACAAAAGAGTTCAATAATTCATAGCTTAGCCTACCATTACAAGGTAACTGAGTGGCCTATAAATTATACTCTTAATGATCCTGGACAGAACTGAATTTTTTCCACCAATGCCACTAAACCCTCTCTATAGACTCTAGTGAGAACCCTATTAAATAAAAGTAAGGATCTTACCCAAAGGGTCAAAACCTGTAGATATCAAAAGGACTATTTTCAAATAAGGGATAAGTATATATGATTAATGCCCACTACAGGGTATTTGAATAAAAAGGCCCCTTGTGTTGGGAACAAAAAAATATTCCTACTCTCATTAGCCTAACTCTACTAAATACATGGCATGTACAATCCCCCTCCCACAACAGTGTATATACACAATAACTTCACAGGCTAAAGATTGGTTTGCAAAAGACTCATATAATTGCCCTGGAATTACATGGGAAGCCCCCAGTGTTACTCATTGGTTTTGTAGGAACAATGGTGGCCCTGAATATTCACTGGATAGATAAGAAGATGCACATTACAATTTGCATAATTACAAGGCCAGAGTATCAAAATTATCAACAAACCTGAAAATTTACCCTATTCACATCATTGATGGTTCAGAAGTGTATGTAACTGATATGATCACTTGGCTTTTATCCCTTCCCTAGGGTTAAAAATGTCAGACAACATATTGAGGCCTTAACTACACTGAGCAGGCCTTAAATGACATCACAACTGATCTCTCTGTCCTAAATGAAAAAAAAATTAATGAGACAGGTCATCCTCCAGAATCAAATGGCATTAGACATTCTAACAGCGAGACAGGTGGGTACCTGTGCAATTATAAAAACTGAATGTTGCGTGTACATTCCTGATCCTTCTGTTATATCTCAATTGCTGGTGAGATAGTAGAAACAAATCAATGATACGTCAGGTTGTAAAATTCCCTGGACCTTGTTCTTATCCTCTTGATGGGAAGCAATTACTGGCTATTCTTGAAAGAAATGTTTGTTGAATGTATTGACAAATATACTGTTGATCTTATTATTTGGACCATACATACTTAATTAATTGTTTCTTTACCTTTGTCTCCTCCAGACTTAAAATCATACACTTACCCAAGATGAAATGCCTGATATATATCAAGGATCTTTAGATTGACATGCTATGGAGTATTTCTGACTTCAGATCCACTGCTATGACCCCTTGCAGCTGAACCAAGACAGAGTGGTCATTGTCCATTATTCTCTCATGGCAGTTTGGGATACATCTTCAGAGGGGAAAATGTTGTAAGTAACTGAGTTAGACAGAAATGTTATAGGCAGTCAGACAGGGCAAAGCTCTCAAAGGAGCACAGTTGTGGGACAGACAGACACCTTGAGTTGGGCCACACCTCAGGACAAAAGATAAAACACATGCACTCACATAGCTCTCTAAGGCTAATCATCAGAAATTGATATTCTAAATAGGTCTGTATCATCTTGAGAAAGCCAGGAAGAGTCACTAATTCAGCTGCCTACAGGAAAAGTCTCTGCTCTGTATTCATCCTTGTTGCTACATCACTAACTTTCCCGTTTGATCCTGATTTAATTATTTTACCTGAGCAATTATACTTGTAGTCTGATTGCCTGACCACAGTTGTGTTCCACGTCATTCCTACCTTTGTGATTTCTCATATTTCCCACCCTGGGCCTGCCTCACCTCATAGTTTTGCTCTATAAAATCCCTAGAAATGACGGGGTGTTTGGAAACCCATTTGAGTCCCTTTCTGTGCCTGTCTCAGACAAAACCTTCTTTTCCTCAATAAATATATTCTGCTATTACTCTCCATTTTGGTAAGAATAAAAGCAATAAGACATATTTGTACTTATGGGGAGCCAGGGTATCCTAAGTCTAGCTATGAAGATGGCTATTCACAACAAAGGCCATGAACCGAGGTTTTATTCATTCATGAAGAAAGGAGTGACTTGACTTGATTGAAGAGTGACTGTGAGAATGGTGGGAAGTATATGAGTTCTGTGAGCTGGGCTAGGTAGGAGACAGGTCTTCACCTCTCTAAAATGCAGTGAAGGATATATAGAAAGAGTAATCTGAAATCTGAATAGCACAATTGAGATAGTTTCTAATTTGGGGTAAGTGCTTTAGTTCTGATATGTAATCTTTCAAGCCCCAGGAAGGCATAGCCTCTAATTTGAAGCTCATTCTCATCCACAGCATGAAGCATTGGCTCCTCATCCTGTCCCATCTGAGCTTCCAAAAGATAGCCATGTGTGGCAGTTCTGAGGAAACATACCTGTTGTCTTGAAAGACTACCACTAACACCTTGGCTATATGGATATGCACTGTTTAAAGCCAGCTGAAGGAATAAGGAAAAGTCCTAGTCAGTTCTGTATATATTAATATGTGTAAATAGGGTCAGGCTCAAACAAAATGGAGACCATTGCTCCATTTTCAAGGAGAGTCACCCAACTGGTCCTCCACATTGTCTCTCCTGGTCTCTGATCTTGATCTCCCATTCACACTCTGTCTGTCTCTCTCCATCTTTTATCTGGAGATTATGTCTTTCTTTTTTAATACCTGGTGTCACTAAATCATTGAGTTGCACAGGGAAGGCTTGAACTTGCAATTCTTCAGCCTCAGCCTAGTACAATGCTGTAATTATAGAAGTACTATGACTTCAGTCATCACATGAAAACAACCCTTTGCCATCATTGTACCCATTCATTGGCCTCTGTTTCTTCACATACACAACACAGAGGCTCTATGGAGGCCCACTCTTCCAACAGCACCTGCTTCAGAGGATACAGCTGGGTGGAAACAGACAGCTAGGCAACTAGAGAGATTCCTTCTTTCTTTGATTTTTGTTTTTCTTTGTTGAAATGTTTTGAGGTTTTTGAGAGAGAGATACACTATGTAGTCCATGCTGGCCTTAAATTCACTATGTAACTTAGGCTGGCCTCAAACTCACAGCAGTCCTCCTGCCTCAGCCTCCTGAGGGTGCTGGGATTACAGGAGATGGTCTAGGGCAGTGGTTATTGCTCAGTAGTAGAGGGTGTCCTTCACATTTGTCAGGCTGTGGGTCAACAGCATTGAAAAATGAAAGAAAAAACAGATGAAGCCCCTTCTTCAGTCAAAATATTCCTGTGGTTGCCATCTGTAACACTCTCCTGAGAAAGAGTGGGTGGAGAGCTGAAGTGCTTTTGGAGACAACACAGAGACCAGCAGGCTCCAGGCAAGGCTGAAGGGAGGGCAGAGCACAGTTTTTGACCTCTGGCCCTCCTTCTTGGAGAAATTCCTCTGCAGATTAATGGATTCTTTTGTAGGGTATTTATTTGTTCTCAAAAAAACTCTCCCAGGAGGCCAGGCATGGGAATGTAACCGAATAAGAGACCCAGCCAGCTGGGGCTCCCCCCCCCCCAACAGGTTTCCTGGCTACAGGTGACAGTGTTGTCCTGAGGTGCAGCCTCTACCTTCTTCCAGTGCTACCACGTTCAGTGCTAGGTGGGAAGATTATAAGCATCTATATCTGTTCTGTCAGATCCACGGTCAGATATGATGGGCTAATTTTGGGCAAGTGTAAACCTTTTAGATGTTCTGTTGTATGCAGCTCTGGAGTTGCCATTGTGGACCACAGCCAAGTGGGGAGATCCTCAGTGCAGCAGGTAGTTGCTGGCCTGCCTGGGAAGTGCTTCAGTGTTTTACCAATATTATAACCATGTCAGCCTTGGGCCCAAAACCATATAATGCTGCAGCTGTGTTATTTATTGAAGGACTCAGTGGTTCTAGGTGACAGTATAGCAATAGCAGGCAGACTCGCCATGCCCGTCAACTCCTGGAGTCTCTGTTCTGCCAATGGTAAAGGAAGATCTTGCCTGCCATGCTTACGCAGAGGACATGGCCAGGAATGGCCCTTGAGTTCTGTGGGAGGCAAAATAGCGTTGTGGGTAAGGGTGAACTTGGCATGGTTATATAAGCCATTATGTAAGGGCAGCATTATAGCAGCCTGAGGCAGGAGGATTGCAAGTTTGAGCTCAGACTGAGTAACTTATAACTTATTCTGACCCTCTTAAAATAAAATGAAAAGGGGCTTGGGATGTAGGTCATTGTGAACTCTGGTCTCAATCCCCATTACTATAACAGCTTATTTAGCCCATGAGTAGGCAGAATTAGCTAAGGTACGATTGGATGGATAAAAGTAAGTAGCACCCATTAAGTTAAGAGTTAACTCAAGGTGATATTTAAGGTTAAACATATATTTAAAAACATAAGAGAAAAATAAAAACTTAGGGTTAGGATGGAGAGATAAGGACCTCTCTCTCCAGGAAAAATGTTCTTATGCAGAATATGTCAGTCTACAGTGTAACTGACCAGAGGGAGCTGGGGTTCTCATACATACTTGCTCCTGCTTTTAAAACCCCATGCTTATTGGAGAGGATACTTTTGCTACACCAGAGTATGACTTGCTCAGTGCTGCCTCATTTGGAGAGGTGAAGTTTTGACAGGATGGTTCTTCATCTGCATGAACATGATTCTAACTGCTTGGCATTATTTCTGGTTGGTTTAATTATAATGTCACCTTTTCACTCTCAAAACAGTCCCACCATGGGTCATAAATTCTATGATCCTAGGCTTAAGGCTCTCTGATGTTATAGCCTAGACATCTTTCATCAAAATGAGCTTATGAACTTCAAAGAATACACAGATTACATCATGAACAAGTTGCATTGCAGAAATGTGGGCTTTGCAAATAACACAAACAGGTGGCCTTTATTAGCTACTTACTCTGTGGAAAGCAATTTAGCCTTTATACAAGCATGTAATTCTTCCTTAAATTTAAAAAAATTGTGGTGCACACTTGCACTACCAGCACCTAGGAGGGTGAAGCACAAAGACTGAAATTCAAGCCCAGTCTGAGTACACTTGGGAGATCTTATATCAAAATAAAAACTACAAAGGTAAGTCAGTGTTAAGACCCTGAGTTCAATTCTTTGTACACACATGCAAAAAGCACAAACAACAGCAACAAAAACCAGAGATAGATTTAATAGCTCCATTTTACAAATGAAGAAACTGAGGAACAGAGATTATCATCTGGTGAGTGAGGAAGCCAGGGATGGTGTTATTCTGATCCACAGTACAATACTGTGTCTTCTATTGTAGAATTGTAACAATTGAGAACATTATGTTAGTAAAAATCACAGGCAGTATTTATTGAATGCTCCCTGTAGCAAAAGCATTGACATGTCTTGGGGGTGTACACCACACCATTTCACACCACAGCACAGCTTGGCAGGAACGTGCCACTACCAGATCATAAACTAGCACTAGTAATGAATTAGACAGGTGGAGTTTAAAATAGGGAAGATGGTTTATTTGGAAAGGAGCAGAAAATAAAAAAGACAGATAGTTACCCTAGAAGATTAGGGTGCATCAGAAAGCGAACACCCCTGTGGTTTTTATTTTTTCTTAGCTCCTTTTTGTTAGGACTGGTGTTTCTGTCCCATGCTGGACACCTGAAACTTGCAACACTCTGATTGGCTCTCTGGCTGTCTTTGGCTCTAGCTTGGGTGCCTCTGTCTACATCCTTTTGGCCACTTGATTTCTTCCTGCCCCTTTGTGATGGATAAGTGTGGGGAGAGAGACCTTCATAGAAAGGCAGCTTGGAATTAGAAAGGAAGTAAAGGGGACATGTGTGGATCTGGTGCAGTGGTGTGGTGATACTAAAGTGAGAATATACAGGTGCATGTGTCTTTTATGTATTTAATAAGTGTCCCTGATGTCCCTTTGCCTACTTTTTATTTTATCAGGTGAAGGTGGAGGCTCGTTACCCTGGTCTTTCTTATTCCTGGCTGCATCCCTGTTTTGGCTGTCATCTCTCCCTGATAAATTCTTTTGTTAATTGTATTACTTGGCACCTTACATGGTTCTCATTTTTCTCTCTTTCATTCTTTGTGATTGCTAGAGTCTTAACTGCAGAGACAGAAACTGTATTTAGTAAGATTTTCTGCAGATTATTTTTTTATTGCTCATGATTTTTATTTTATTTTATTTTTAAATTTTTTTAATAGATTGCAAATTGAAAATGAATTATTTACAAACATAAGTGAATATAACAATA
>NDGN011361532.1:0-13339 GCA_002564285.1 Tympanoctomys barrerae | reverse complement strand
TGGCTCAGTAGAATAAGCACTTGCCTGGCAAGCGCAAGGGTCTGAGTTCAATCCCCGGTTCTGGAAACAAAACGAAACAAAACCAGAGATGCAGGTGATGTAGCAACAGGAAACTAAGGTGGTGATGTTAACTTATAATGGAGAAAGGGCAACTTTTAATTCTATCAATAGGAATTTGAGTTCGTTTTTGTTATACAATTTTCAGCACTAGAAAAAATGCTGGTGACAATAACATCCAAGTTTTTCATTTTATAAATGCAAAAACAAAAGCACTGTGCTTTCCCCGCCCAGATCATACAGCTGGCTAGTCAGACTTTACGTTAGGAACCTCTTGACACTCAGATTAGTGTTCTCTGGAACATCACCCAACTTCACATTAATGCCTTCTGGAAAAAATTTTTTTTTTCTTTTCCTCCTCTTCCTCCTCTTCTTCTTATTTAAATACTATCAACGAGGGGGCTGGAGAGATAGTTCAGTAGAATAAGTGCTTGCCTAGCAAGCGCAAGTGCCTGAGTTCAATCCCCGGTTCCACCGAACTAAAAATAAATAAATAGGGAAAAGAACTATTGGGTGGAAAACCATTTGTGGAAAATCGTTGAGACTTCAAGGGTCCCCAGTCTAACGTCACCACTGACACCTGCAGTGCCACATTGGTGCTCTGCCACATCCCAGGAGTCACAGGGAGGAGCCTGCCCAGGGCAGGTCTCCTGTCCCTCTTCATGCATTCTGACTTTTCTTTGATCATTCTGTGAACCTAACTGGTAGGACTAAACTATAAGGTGTGAAGTGATAGCTCTTATTGAATGATTTATTTACCTTGTTCATAGTTATTTTCATGTTTTAAATATTTTAAAAATACTTTAGGGAGCTGGGGGGAAAGCTCATTGGGCTAAGCTCCTGACTGGCAAGCACAAGGACCCAGGCTCAATCCCTGGTACCGCATGCCGTGCCAGCCCCTGAAACTGGGCATGGTGGGGCACCCCTGTAATCCCATCATGGGGGATGCTGAGACAGGAGGATCACTACCAGTGTGAGCTGTGTAATAAGACTCTATCAAATAAATTAAAAAATAGATTTTAAAAAATTTTAGGGCTGGGCATGGTGGCTCATGTTTGTAACCCTAGCACTTGGGAAGCTGAGGCAGGAGGAATGCTGTGAGTTCAAGGCCAGCCTGAAGTACAGAGCAAGACCTTTTTTCAAAAAAAATTTTTTTTCCACTTACTAGTACTTGTATATAGTACATATTGTTTATATTCCTTGTGTGGAATTGATAAACCTACAGAACACCTTTCAACTCCTTTTTTCCTTTCCCTAACCCTTCCCTTCTTCACCATTCCCTCCATCAGTATTAAAGACAATAGACAAGAAACAAGTTGCTACTTAAAATGTTCTACATTCCTGGGGGGGCGGGGGAAACAGTTAAAAGGGAGAGAGGCTTTTAACTCTGGGAGATGGCTCAGTGGAATAAGTACTTCCCTGGCAAGCACAAGGGTCTGAGTTCAATGCCCGGTTCCGAAAAAAAAAAAAAAAAAAAAAAGTTAAAATGTCATACATTGATTGGCTGTTAAGGGATAATTTTTGAAAATTATACTCTTGACTCAAGAGTGCATACAGCACCAAACGTGTTGTTACTGCTGAGGAAATCCGGGTGGCAAAAGCTGGCTCAAAGGAGGGCACAAAGCCTAAGTGCGGGGAATTCAGAAAGATGAATGGTGGAACAAGACTGGAAACTCAGATAAGAGCTGGCTAGTGGGCCAGGGGTGGCGGCACATACCCACAACACCAGCAGCTTGGGAGTCCCGGGATGCTAGCAAGTTGGAGCCCAGCCTGGGAAATTTAAAAGACTTAGTGAAACCCTACCTCCAAAATAAAAAACAAGACAAAACAACAACAACAAAAAAACCCATAAGTCTGGCGATGTGGCTCAGTGGATTCAATCCCTAGTACTGCAAAACAAACAAACAAAAAAACCTGGTCAGTGTTCTCAAGGCAGGACAGGGCAGTATCTCTGATGGTCCTTTTCTACTTTAAAGAACCATTTGCGTCTTAAGAGAAGAAAAATAATTTGTAATTTATTAACATCAGTTACCTGGTTTTTAGGACCTAAACATGATTTTTGTGCTTTTATTTAGCTAAACAATGAAAAGAACATTTCATAACACTAAATGAAACATGAAAAGGATATGAAATCCAAATTTTAGTGTTCATAATAAAGTTTTTACTGCACTATAGCTCTATGCTTTCATTTTTGTGCATTACCTATAGCTGTTTCCACATTGTAATGATAAAGTTATATAGCTACATACACAATACTAAATATTTTGGCCTGTAATATCTAAAATATTTTCTATATGGAATTCTTTTTGTTGTTGTTGTTTTTGTTTGTTTGTTGTTTTTTTGTTACCAGGGATCAAACTTAGGACCTTACACTTGCTAGGCAGGCACTTATGCCACTGATCTATCTCCCCAGCCCACTACATATTTGGGATTCTATAGGGGAAAAAATGCTGAGTTTTTCTCTAGAACATCAGATGATCTTAGGTTTGATTCACAATGTCCTGATAAGCTATGGAAAGGAAATTCAGGTATCTTTTTTGGCCTTATTACCAAGCTTTCGATAAAGTTTTCTTCCAAATGACTTCCAACCAGATAATCCTGCATTGCCCTTGAGTTAATGACTCCAATAAAAGAGCAGTCAACCTCTGGCATAGAGACAGCCGGACCTCATGGAGGCCTCTCATTCTATGGTCAAGCCCAAGTGTCCTAACACGCTTACAAAAGACAGGGTAGGTAGCCTAAACCGGTATCGTCACTGATTCAAACCCATGCTCCCTTTGAATTCTCTGACAAAAAGAGTAGAAGGGGCCGGGAAGATAGCTCAGTGGAATAAGCACTTCCCTGGCAAGAGCAAGGGCATGAGTTCAATCCCCGGTTCCACAAAAAAAAAAAAAAAAAAAAAAAAAAAAAGGAGAGTAGAAGAAACATTCTGATTATTCTGGAATGGTGCCTGGGACCCCCTCACCCTCCGTGACCCTACTGGTTTCAAACCCATATAGACTACTGCTCGCTCTACAACACACCAGGTCTCTTCCAATTGTGATTCAAGAGTAATTAATGGTGACAACTGGATAAGGGGCTGGATTGGAGGATAGTCTTAATTTAAGACAGAGTTGCATGTATGGAAAATGCCTACCTCGGGTCTTCCTGGAAAGGTACTAAGAGTCTCAGTCTCAATTTATTTTAAAGAATAAAAGATTTCAGAAAGGGAAAAACAAAAGTTACACGTGTTTTTCTCTCTGTATTTTACAACCTTAAATACTTATGAAAAGTTTTTAGTCCGGATACTTTGCTCTTTTGTTGGGCTTCTAGGAGCAGTCAGTGCCACTGACTACAAAACCTACCTGGAAAAGGTAAACCAGATCCCTTTATCTTTGCTCTTGAATTTTTCACAATCTTTGATTTTTAAAGTGGCATTCTTCTCCTGGGCTCCGCAAAAACACCTCCAGTCCTTAATTCAGGGCCCAAACTACTTCCCCAAATCCTTCTCACACACAGGCCATCTTTTCCCACATGCCAGCCTTTATTTTAAACTGCCAAATCCCCGATTTGAAGAACTTTTATGTTTCCTTGAATACCACAAGCTGGTAATTAAATGTTCCTCCAGAGAAGTCCGGAAACAACAGAAGAAGCTGCTGTCTGTCACTGTCAAGGTTTGCACAAGATGCGGTGCCACTGTCGGGATTTCAGGCACACAGAATGGCTTGGAATGCGCACCCCAGTAACAGACAGTGAGGGGGCTCGGGAAGGACAGCGCGCGCGCCGCCGCGGAGGCTGCCGCTTCGGGCACAAGCCACAGACGTGCAGGTGCTGTCTGAATACACTGAAGGCAAGGAAACTTACATATGGAGAACTTTTCCTAAAAGCATCTTCTCACACTAATGGATCACAGGGGAATTCATTGAGTGGTTAGACCACAAACATGCCAGAAAAACCACAACTTTTCTCTGGTGCAAACACATGGCGGGGTGATGACAGTGGTGGGTGGAAAAGGTATTCACTTCAGGGAAATAGCTCAGTAGAATAAGCGCTTCCCTGGCAAGCGCAAGGGCCAGAGTTCAATCCCTGGTTCTGCAAAAGAAAAAAAAAAAAAAAAAAAGGAAAATAATTGCTGCGGACATATGGAGGACGGCTCTGCTGCCCTCTACTGGCACGGCCCGGTGTTGTCATCCTCAGCCACACGCGCACCTCTGTTCTGTTTGAATTAGGCACTGCTCTTCCCAAATAAAACTTGGCTGAGAAGGGCTGGAGGTCCCTACCTCTGAAACCTCAGATTTGCAAGGAATATCTGAAACAAATGGATATATTACATAACGCTTAGGGGTGCCATTCCCATAGACTATATTATCAACACAGCCCCAGAATTTAGCAATCCCATCTACAGCCTCTAGGTGCAAATGCCCCAAGTGGTAAAGGAGTTTTCCAGGGTCATCTGGACAGTGATGGGTCAGAAGCAAAACCTTCAAGGGTGTGGAAAAGGAAAACCGTATTTCTACAACAACAACAACCACCACCACCACTAAACCTACCCCCAAAAGCAACAACAAAAAACAGGCTCCAAAGAACCTGGCCCCCAGTGAATACAGCCAAGTCAGATATGCTAGCTCTTTGCTACTTAACAAATATCTGAGATAATTAACTTAGAAGACATTTTATTTTGGCTCAGCTTTGGTGGTTTCAGTCCATAACTCACTGGCCCCACTATTCTGTACTCATGGGAAGGCAGGACGTCATGGAAGAAGTGCGGCAGAGCAAAGCCACTCGCCTATGGCCAGGAGTAGAAACAGGGAGGAAGAAAAGAAAGCGCAGCCCCACAGTCTCCTTCAAGGGCACAATGCCTGGGCCGGGGAGATGGCTCAATCCCCAGTGTCACAAAAAAAAAAAAAAAGGCATGATGCCTGTGACCCAAAGATCCACCACCTCTCCACAGTGCCCAGCTGAGGAGAAAGCCTCTTCCACATGAACGGTTGGGCTAATGTCCAAACCAGCGCATCAGAACACACATCCACAGCCTGTTCTCTGCGCTGGTTATCTCCCTGTCAGACCATCTCTCACTGTGTCAGGCACTCAACACAGACACACTTGTCTGAGGGAAACTCAGACAAGTAAAAATGATAATTACAATACAATGTTGTACAAGTCTGAAGAGAAGTAAGGTCTGATGGCCACCAAGGCACAGAGGCAGGGTGCCCGGCCCAGACTTCGGGTTGGAGAGATCAAAGGCGCTTCCCAAAGGAAATGACATCTACAAGAGATCAGAAGGGTCTATAGATGTTGGTCAGATGAGGTAGACACGAAATTCTTCCAGGCAAATGGAACAGGATGTGCAAAGAAGCAGAGGCAGGGCACACTCTAGGTCCTGTAGTCGTGGCGCATGAGCTCCACACCGGCAGCAACTTTGTGCCTCTTCACTGCTAACTCTTCAATTCTGAGCTTAATGCCTGGGCCAGAATAGACACCGAAATACTTGCTGAATAAGCACCATTCGCTTTGTAGGAACAATTTTGTTTTTAAAAGATGGGCATGAAATATTTATTTCCTAGATGCAAGGGAATGTGGGAGACAGAGCATGATGGCTGGAGCGGCTCGCAAGGAGGTGGTACTCACTAAATTCCTGTCGGCTGCCACATACTCTTTTCTGTGCAGAAGAAAGAAAAATTGGTTTCCTACTATAAATGAGAAAATGGAGGCTCCAAGAAGTTAAGAACTTTCACCAAGGGCCTGCACATGGAAAGTGGCAGAACCAAGATTTAAAAGCAGACCTGTCTGTCCCAAGACCCCTGCCTGACTCTAGGCAAGAAGACGACTGTATGACTGGCGCTGCACAAAGCAGGGGCAGTGAGCCCGATGGATGAGCAGGAGGAAGAACCGAATGGAAAGCAAAATCAGGAAGTTTCTCAGTGGAGACGCCATGTGGAAGCCTCAAAGATCAGTGCAACATTTGCAGGTCAGGTGGAACGTATTCCTGCGGAGGGTACTGCAAGTGCAACGCAGAGGCCTGGAAACAGACCCCAAGACACTCGCCGCTCAGGAGAAGACACACTGGCTGCACTCACTGAGCTCTTTGTTGAAAATGAATACAGCCATGTTGAATAAACACTGTGCCCGTCTAGCAGGAAACATGAGGCACTTCTCACCTACAAGACTGGTAAGAATCCAAGGTTTCATAACCCACGGCTAAGGCTATGCAGAAACAGGCCTCCTGGATCATTCCAGAGGGCATGGCTCTCGTGACGGAGAAACCTGGCCGCAGCCACCAGCAGCTAGCTGCCCTTGATCCAGCAACACCAGTCATGGGGAACTACCCCACAGATACAGCTGCGCAGGATAGGGTTGGTACTGAGAACAGCTTCAGAGCAACAGATTGGAAACAAGTGTCCAGCAGCAGGGGACTCTGCAACCCACATGGTGCCACCATACCACGGGAAGCAGTGAAGCTGCCAAAGGAGGACAAACTCCCTGCTCTGACCGAGATTCCCATGCTGCCTAGCTAGACACGCAAAGCAAAACATACATATTGGGATATATGGTACACGTCAGTCTATATTGTATATAAATGTCAGGATATGTAATATAATTATATATTATATCACTATATATTATTAATAGTCATTCTAGATATTATATCCATCATATATATTTAGCCTATAAATCTATATATAGAGAAAATCTGCCCCAAGATGTAAACGCACTTCAGCAGTTCGCCGCACTAATAAAAGTCTAGAAGCCAACGGCCATCACTTTGGGCACCCATTGTAATCACAGAGGCCAAAGGTAACTTGTATAAATCTCATGATGGCTTGATACATTTAGAATTAAAATATTTATGCAGGTTTTTCTTTTCCTGATATATACATTTTTTTGGCAGACTGTATATACATACTTGCACTTGATGGATGGATAGATAGATGATAGATAGATAGATCAGAAAGTAGAACTGTATATATCGATTGCTACTACTTGAGTAAGAACAAAGTTTATATTTGTTTCTGTTTACACAAAGCAGTGGGTCTCAACTCTGTGTGATTTGGCCCCTAACAAGGACTTTGGTAATGGCTTAGACATGTTTGTCATCATTACCACTCAAGATGGGACGGCTACTGACTTTCAGATGGTGAAAGGCAGGATGCTCCTAGGCCCCCACGGTACACAGGCAGCCCCCCCCCAACAAAGATCACGCAGGATGAAACACTAGTAGTGCTGAGGCTGAGACCCGCTGGCCTGAAGAGACACAGTGAGGACCCACAGGAGACCTCTTGGTGTTACACATCAAAGGCAGCGTTAAGGCAGCCAGGAGGGCATAGCAAGATTTCTGTGAGTGGACGGATGTATTTTTAATGTTTGAATCATACACACAACCTATACACATACACCTGGAATATGCCAACTTAAGGCTGGGGGGACAGCTCAGAGGCTAAAGCACCTGCCTAGCAAATGGAATGTCCCAAATTCAATCCCTGGTACCAAAAAAAAGAAAAGAAAAGAGAAACACACACTGTCACATATGGGAAATAGAAAAGAGTCTTGCACAAATAGCTCAGTGAATTAAAGTGCCCACAAACAGGAACAGGGGCCAGGGGTTCGATCCCTGGGCCTGCCATACCGGCCCCTAGGGCGTGCTGAGACAGCAATTGAGGGCAATTGAGACTGGGTGTAGTGGTACACACCTGTAATCCCAGCACTTGGGAGGCTGTAAACAGGAGAATCACTTTGAATCCAATCTAGTAGTGAGACCCTGAACACCCTGTAGACCCTTCCCTAAAATACAGAATATAAAAAAAGGGAAAGAGTCTTGATTGGTGCTCAAATACTTGCTGAATAAGGAAGCTGGATTTGGGACCAAGCTATCAGAAACTCATGTTTCCCCCTGCTATGTGACACATCTATTCATTAGGAGTTCAAGGGTTCTGAAATCCCCCATTTCATAGTCTCTGAATTCAAGCTACCCTGCATGAGGAAGAGATCACAGCCCAGGGTGACATGGGTGACATGTGGGAGGCAGGCACTTCTAAAATTCACACATGCGTGCACTACCTCACAAATGCTTAGGTTTTCTTGAACATTTCCTCCAATATGTACCTTGATAGTAAGCAAATATTTTCATACAAAGTTGTTAAAACTCAAACTGTAGAGCTGGCCAGATAGCTCAAGGGACTAAAGCATCTGCTTAGGCAGGTGCAGGGACCTGGGTTCAATCCCAGGCGTGTTGTGCTGGCCCTGCCCCTGAGGCATGCTGAGACAGTAATTGAGACTGGGCGTGGTGGTTCTCGCTTGTAATCCCAGAACTTGGGAGGCTAAAAACAGGAGGATCACTATGAGTCTGATCTGTATATTGAGACCCTTGTGGACCCTGTACTAAATACATTAAAAAAAAAAAAAAATTCAAACCACAAAGTAAATGTAATTCTCCAACCACTCTATTCCAATTGACAAGTGATAGAAGGTACAGAGCTGTTAGAGAAAGTTCAAGTCATTATCATCTTCCCTAACTTACTTGTCAAGTTACAAGAAAATGGTTACATCCTGTGATCCATCACCAAGCCATAAGAAGCAACTGGAATTATTATAGGCTACAGATCTAGCTCCCACCAGATTTCCATGGGTGGCAGCAGAGATTGCCCCCTCCAATAATAAGCTCTAGGAACTAACTAGGCAGAGGCAGGGCTTGGGGCTGAGGCCTGCCCCAGGGCACTGGTTTAACTCACCACGTGCCATGCAGGAGCTAGGTACCTCAGGTTTTCTGGTGGAAGAAGGGCAATTCAAGAAATAAGGTTTCTAGAGGGCCGGCAAGACAACTTGTGGACTAAGCACCTGCTTAGGCAAGTGCAGGGACCAGCGTTCAATCCCTGGTACCTCATGCCACACCAACCCCACTCCAGGGCATGCTGAGCTGGCTACTGAGTCTGGGCGTAATGGTGCCTGCCTATCATCCCAGTGCTCGCGAGGCTGAAAAATGGGAGGATCACTACAAGTCTGAGCTGCGTAGTTGAGAGACTGTACCAAACACATAAAAAATAAAAATAAAAATAAATAAGGTTTCCAGGTTCATTCTTTTCTTTGGGTCCAGTTGCAACTATCCCAGTGTGGTCAGCATTCACTCCTGCTTCATTATGCCTTGTAAGATGCAATCTGGAGGGACATCCTATCTGCTCCATTTTCCAGCCAGGTGGCTTTGGATAAGTTACTTGAATTTTTTTTTTTCTCCAAATGCCTTCAGGGCAGGTTTAGCTGGCTTGAGTTGTGGGGATCAAACCACAGCAACTTGAGCCTGACTGCTTTGTTGAAGCAGCCTCTTAAAGAACTGAGCTAAGGGGCAGGCCCCCTTGAATTTTTTTATTAATTAAATTTATTGGTATATTTTAGGTATGCATAATGATTACATTCATTATAGGAAATTTATACCTGTACATGACATAGCTTGATCCTTTTTTTCTCATTTCCCTATTCTCCCTTCAACTCCTCTTGCCCTCCTTATTTACAAAAGCTTTGTTGTCCTTCTTTCTTGTCATTTTCCCCTTCCTTCCTTTCCCCCAGTCCCTTCCCTAGTTCTCCTTTCCATTTGATCATTTTCTTCCAATTACACAGTTTGGTCCTTATTTACACTTGGTTTCTCACACAGAAAACCATGCAGTAATTACACATCTAATTTATTTCACTTAAGACAATAGCCTCAAGGTGCATCCATTTAGCTAGAAATGCCTCGAGTTACCTGACTTTTACACCTCAAGTTCCTTACTACAAAATGCATAAAATGAGGAAATTAATTTGTGAGATGGTTTCAATGCCTAATGACTCACCAACAGTTAACCTTCAATAAATATTCTTCTTTATGTAAACTCATCTTTGCTTCCTACCTCTTACCTGTTCTGTGAATTGCCTTTGAGAAAGCTTAAAAATAGACATCATATTCTACCTCAAGTAAACTTCTGATGGCCAATCCTAGTACTTCTTCATTACCAATGGTCTATGGGCCTTTTATTTATTTTTTTTTTTGAGGTCATATTTTTATTTTAAGGAAAATAAAAAAAAACATTTAAAAAAATTGATACAGAATTTCAAAACAAGATGTTAGGAAACTAATAATGGTTTTTATATTGCATATTGTTATCTTCCAAATAGTTGGTCAGATCACCAAATATAGGTATGCAAAATTGACCAAGCAATTAAGCATGGCCAAACAAGCATGACCAGTGAGATAGCTCAGTGGACTAAGCACCTGCCTAGGCAAGTGCAAGGACCTGGGTTCAATCCCCAGCACTACATGCTATGCTGGCTCTGCCCCTTGGCACACTGAGCCAGCCACTGAGAGCAGGAGTAGCGGCGCATGCCTGTAATCCCAGCACTGGGGAGGCTAAAAACAGGAGGATCCCTATGATCCAAGCTGCATAGTGAGACCCTGTACCAACCACATAAAAAAAAATTAAACATTAAGTGTTCCTTTCAATAATCCAACAGAAATTAGTAGTACAATTAGTGACATATTATATATATACATATATATATCAATGATAGCCAAGATAATTATATTTTCCCCCTTTCTTTCTTTTTTTCCTTTCCTCTATCATAGTTGTTCTTTCCTTTTAAGCAGTTTCTTCCATCTATGGGCCTTTTAAAAATGAAAGTAATTCTTGTGGAATAAGTGCTTCCCTGGCAAGCGCAAAGGCCTGAGTTCCATCCCCAGTTCCGCCAAAATAAATAAATAAATAAAAATAAAATGTATTTAGCACAGGGCCTACAGGGTCTTACTACACAGATCAGACCCATAGTGATCCTCCTATTTTCAGCCTCCCAAGTGCTGGGCTTACAGGTGTGCACCACCATACACAGTCTCAATCACTGTCTCAGTGAGCCCCAGGGATGGGCTGGCACAGCACAGTGGGGATCCAATCTCCAGCCCCTGAATCTGCCTAAGCAGGCCCTTTAATCTGCTGAGCTATCTGGCTGGCTTGCCCTGTATTTATTTAATCTTTTTTCTTTTGGCAGTACTGGGAATTCAACTTGGGACCTTGTGTTTGCCAGGCAGGTGCATGTGCCACTGAGTCATCACCACAGAAAAGGTAATTCTTAATGCAAATTTCAATGATGACTAAATCATGTAATGTCAGTATGAACAAAAAGCTAAATATACATTTTACTCATATCTTCTACCATGAGAAAACCAAATTAAAATTGCAAATTAAACATTCACTTAGCTAGAATAAAAAACAACAAACCTAATGAAATTTAAATTAACAATCACATTTATTTTTATGAAATTGAACCATTATTTGCAACTAAAATATAGTACTGACAATAACCAGGCAGGTGGTTTGGGATTTGCCATTTCTAAGCGATCTAACACATCTTCTGTGACAAATGACATATCCTCCAACCACTCTATTCCAGTTGACAAAAGTCCTTTCTGGGCTGTGACATTACTTCATTTACACTTGGTCTAACCTATATATAACCAGTCTTCCTTGTTTCTTTGTCATTAGCCCATGACAAATTACTACAATTCAGCACCAAGGTGACTGTAAACACAAACAAGGTGTCTCTCCAGAAATAACCTTGCAGGTTTTAGGAAAATTCAGAATTCAAGTCTTGTTTATACCATTAAAATAACACAAACTGTTAAATCCCTGAAAATATAAACACTGGCCACAGCCTGAGAAATACCAGCATGTTGAATAAAATCTAAACTCCATTGTTTTGACACCAGAATCCTCTAACTTTGGTCTCAGATTATCTGCTTCACATAACAACAGATTTTAAAAGCATCCTAACTAGGAGGATCACAAGTTTAAGGCTTGTCTGGGCAACTTAGAGAGATCCTCACTCAAAATAAAAATTTAAAAGGATGTTTGTGTAGCATGCACAAAGCCTTGGTTCAGTTCCCAGTAATACACACACACACAGACACAGACACAGACACAGACACAGACACACACACACACACACACACACACACACACACACACATGCCACCACCACTGCCACCACTACAAATACAAACAAGTACGTATATCCACATACACTTCCCCTATGTGGCTTGGACCTAACTACATTGAATCTATCTGGGAGAAAATTGACATCTTTACATAATGACATTTCCCATTCATAAACATAATATAGTTTTCCTTTTATTTAGATTTTTATTTGCTTTATAGTTTTGCTCTAGAAAGGTCATATATAAATTCTTTATATACTTAAATTGTTTATTACTTGTGTACAAAAATAACACTTATGTACTGTGATCTTATATTGAAGTATCCTGCTGAACATTAATTCTAATCACTTCTAGATTCCCTTGGATGTTCTGTGTAAACAATACTGACTATGAAAAATGACAGTCTGGGTTCTTTCTTTCCAATTTTTATACTACGGTTAGGGACTCTGACACCAAGTAAACAGTACTTGTAGTAAGGATGCAAATGGTAAGCACCCTGTGCTCCTGATGCCCATGTTCTGCGCACTTAGAGGGGAATGTTCCTAAGCTTTATCAGTAAGCACGATGGTTGCTGGACATTCTGGCGGCTGACCCCGCATTTTCTCTGCACCCATACTAGTCAGGCTTTGAACATACCATTCACGGCACACTGGTGCCATTCCTGCAGATGGCACTGGGCGTCTCGTGCTCAGCACTTGCTGCACATCCCTCCCATCTGTCTCATGCTGCTTCTTCCAGCTGCCTACTCTCGGCCCTCCCAGGCTCCATTTAGATCTCGTGTCCTCTACAAAGCGTTCTCTGACACCATGGCCCTCCCAAGCTTCCTCGCTTCCTACTTCGTCTGGGGAAAAGCCATTAGAATTTGTTAGTGGCTCTGAAGTAGAACATGAGAACTTATACTTGAGGCCCAACTGGTGGTCAGTTCTGTTCAGCACACATAGTGTTGGTCAATACAGTACTTTGAGAATTTTCAAAGATAAAGTTGATTAAGAAATTTTAAAATAAAATTCAGATTTAATGCTTCACTGAAAAAAGTCAAAAGATCTGCTACCACTGGGCTCTTCATTTTTCCACAGCCACAGTCAGCTGTGGCCACGTAGCTGCGCCCTTTCCCAGGTGAAGTCACAGTCTCTGGCCCACTGAAAGCCCACTGCTCTCTGACGCCTTACGAGATGCTGCTCTGCCCATCTGTGCTGCCTGCCTAGCCCCTGTATGTAACTGATTTTGTAACAACTGGTATAAAACTTTTATTTTTTTTTTTTTAATTTTATTTATTTATGTGGCAGGGGGGGCCAGCTCCGCCCACCAGGGGGCGGGGCGGGCTGGCATGTGGTGCTGGGGGATTGAACCGCG
>NDGN011361525.1:0-13592 GCA_002564285.1 Tympanoctomys barrerae | reverse complement strand
CTTTGAAGAGACTTTGTACTCTTTCTTTGCTGGGCTTGTTCTCCAGGTCCTGCCCTCCAGCATGGGCACCAGCGATGGGAATCTTGTGACCACAGAGAAGCCCAGTGCTACAGTATTTGGAGCAGGATCTGGAGACTCCTGTCACTTGGAAACTTTAGTGAATGAAGCTGGCTTGATGGGGTCATGGGAAAGCATCTCCGGATGATGATTCTTGGGAAACGAGGCCCCTGACAGGAAGTCCCCATGCTCCAGGGCTGTCGCACTTAGTCCTGACTTTGCTAGGCCTGGCTAGGCCTTGGCCCCTCCTTCTGTTCTGGAAGCTGTCCATTTGTGCTGGACAACTTGGCACCCTGTCCCTCTGGCACTGCATTAAAACCAGTCCATTGCATTGTTCTGAGCACACCTGGCAGCAGGCCTTGCATGTCACTGGTGTGGTATTCACCTGTGAGATATGTCACAGACTCTGCAGTGCTGTCTTAGTAAATGTCACTGCTGCAAAGAGTTGGAGGTTTTCCTTGACCTTGTTAGAAGCCTTGATTAAACAAGGATGTCTGCTTGTTGGGCCTCAGGGCTATTGGAAGCACGTCTGAATTCTCCCGCCACCCTTTAGACAGGGTCCACAGGGAACTTCTGGAAGATTCTCTCTTCCCACAGCTGCCTGGGAAGTAGCACCCCAGGATATCCAGTTCTGTCTCCACCTCTCTTCATACCCCTGAGCCTCAGGGCTGTTGATTTAAACTGACCAGAGATGTCAGAAAGACCAGGAGAGGCATTTCCTTTATTTTTTAATCTTTTTGAAAAATGTAATAGTGTTTATTTAACTTGGAAAACATTTCAGCATTCTAAACATACGAAAAATAACACAACATTGCAAATCGTGTTTTAAGTACAGAAGCTTCTTGAACCTTCTCTGACTCTTTGCCAATGAAGAGTTCTTGGATATAGTGACCTAGCATCCTGCTGCCCTGTCTTAGCTGGGGACTGAGAGGGTTAGCTGGCATGAGAAGTATTTGGATTCATTCCTGTTTTGTTTTTTTAGTTAAGTGCTAAACTGTTTGTTTCCAAACTGTAGAACTCTTCATAGGCATTTCCTTTAAAAGTCTCTGACACAGAGTCAGGAGTGCCTGGGGAAGGTGTGGGAATGTAAACCGAAATCCAGAGAATTTAGCTGGCCTCTCTACAGCTCTCGGTGTGCCATGATGCACACTGAAAATACAACAGTGCAGCCTTTTAATTTTTTTTTTTTTACTTTCAACTTGTACTTATTGCAAGGATGTCCTCAGATTGTGTGTGTGTATATCATTTAGTGGTGGCTGTGGGTTTTGGGGCTGGGCTGATGATTCTGTTCTGTAAGCCGCGTCCCTTCCGGGCTGTGTTTGAAACGGCCGTTCGAGTTGTCCTGTTCCTTTCAGTCTGCCAGGAGGATATAAATAACTCCTTGCTGGCCCCCTGCCATCTTCAGGGCTGTAATTCAACCCCTGGGTGCTGAGGATGTCTATAAATAGGTTGCAGCCTGGAACTACCCTGGCTGTTTGGGCCCCGTTTGTATAGTAGACGCTGTCCTTGTCTGAGAGGGTTGCTGGGGTGCAGAGGGAATTGGACTGCCCTCCTTGGGCTGTCCTGGGGAAGGAGGAAGGAGCCCTTTCTGGGAGCTGTCTCTCTAAGGGGAGCTGTCTCTCTTGCCTAGCTGGAGGAGTGTCCACTGCCTTTAGGCAGGAAGGATGAACAGGCCCAGGATCATTGCTTTGGCTCTCTTTACTGTCTATTGACTGATTATTATAATTTTTATCAAGGGGTTCCCCAAGAACCTCAGGAGCTCCCAGTGGGGCTTTTTGAAGCTTATTAGGTCATGGTGGGGGGGGGAATAGCTGGCCTGGTGTTAGGAGATGGGTCTGATCAGAAGACCAAGTGACCTGTAAAGGTCTCCTTCCATGGCTCCTCCCTTTTCTGTCTCCTTCCAGAAGTGGCCAGCCTTCTTCTGCTCAGGCCTTTCCACCAAATTTCTCTGCCTCGGAATCAGCCAACCATGGACTGTGACCGTAAGCCAAAATAAACATCTCTTCCTTTAAGTTGTGGGTGTGAGGTATTTTATCCCACAAGGAGTAATTAAGTCACTGCTGTTTTTAGAGATCATCTCTGAATAATAGGGAGTGGTTTGTTGTGTAGCAGTAGGTGAATTTCTTTTAAGGAAGAAAGTCTTTGAACATCTTGAAATTATACACCATGTTTTGTGTGTGTCTTCAAAAGAGCAAGTTGTTGTGTTCATTAGATTCTCAAAGAACTTGATTTCTCAATAAGAGCTTCTGCCTCTACTGGAAGACCAACTTTCTTAACTCCCTGCAGAGGAATGTCGAATCTGCCTCTTGGATCAGCGGTAAAGAAGGCTGTGATGGATTAGTGTTGCCTGGCACAGGCATGGGAGGTGAAGGAGGGATCTGGATGGAACCCAGTCAGTCATTCGTAGGGCCAGTAGGATGTATAAATCAGAGGGAAGGTGTGTGTGGGGGAAGGTCTCATGATCATCTCTCTACTTATTTCACAATTTTTTGATCATCTACACTGGGTCTGCCATTGTGTTAGGGTTGGAGAGTCAATGAGAAAGGGACTAGAAGCTAGTTCCCTTCTGGAACTTAGAACTATTGACCAGACACTGTAGATTGTCCCTGCAACTTGGAGACTCTTGGCAGCATCTATTGGCCGATATTTACAGTTTACATGGCATCAGAGCTATATCACAATTCGATAGTGGCATTTTCATTCAGCTTCTTTTGAAATCCTAGTTTCACTTGGCCACTAATAGGTGTACCATGGCCGCACGTGGAGCATCCTCTTCTTGGAGACCATGGGTATCAGCCAGGCAAGTCTTAGGGGCCTTTCTGGCCTTGAGCAGAATTGCATTCTGGAAGATGTCTGGGTGACAGCATCTCCACTTTCTGGAGGGAAACCTACTGCAAGGCTGCGGTTGAGAGGCTCTGGCTGTGTGCAGCTGCTGCACCCCGCCAGGAACCCCAAGGTCTACCTTTCTCTAGCATCTGGTGCTGGCTCCTGTCACTGCTTTCTGTAGTTGCTTGTTCACCTTCCATTCCAGGTCATTGTGCCCAGATGCTTTACTTGGCACTTCCTGTGGCATGTGGTGACAAGGCTGGAACCCTGAGTGCTACTTTAACAAAGGCCCTAGGGAGATAAACTAGATGCCCAGGTCACAAGGCAGGGTTTGTGCATGCTGTTGTACTGGAGTCCTTGAATCCTTCCCACCCAGCCTGAGCACCAGGCGTCTGGGCTCTTCCTACCCAGCTCGCGCTCCAGGGATCTAGGCTGTCACCCCTCACACAGATGAGGTATGGCCCCTGTCTAGGGGAGGCCCCCACTTTACTAGTGGAATTGGGATTCAGGACTCACCTCATTTCTAGAGAAGTGGGGAGAGTCATCCATTTGGGGAGGTACCACTTACACCCAGTGTCTTGGTTACTTTTCTGTTGTTGCTGGGACAAAATACTTGATACCCTAAATTAAGGAAGGAAGGGTTTATTTAACTCAACGTTTGTGGAGGTTTTAGTCCATAATCATTTGGAGCCAAGGCAGGGTGGCAAATGGCAGAACGCAGCAGTTCATGGTGGTGGAAAACAGCAAAATAGTAAGAGTGAAAAGGGAGGAGCAGCGGCAGAGACCTTTGCTTATGCAAAGCTCCCTTATGCTTTATGCAGACTGTCTGCCCCAGAGCGGGTGTACCACACACTCATAATCCCAGCCTTGGATCATGAATTAATCACAAACTCTAGAAGCCCGCCCCATGACCACATGAAGATTTGGGGGAACTAGACTCAAACCATAACCTGGAGTCAGGATTCCAGTGCATGCACACTGCCCACTCCTGTGGGTAGGGGTGAGTGTTTGCTCACAGAGCACAGGCACCCCTTCAGACACCCTGGTCTGCTGTTGTTCCCATGGGCTCCCTGGTTGTTTCTGCCTCTATTCCTGGAGACAGGCTCCTTCCTTACCAAATGTTTTAGCTCAGGCTAATATAATGGAGTGTCACCAACAGGGTGGTTATTATAGACTTCTGCTTCTCCAAGTTTGGAGAGTCTGAGATCAGAATCCAGTGTGGTTGTGTTTTGGGTGAGGATCTCTTTCTTGGTTATGTTCTTATTGTTGTGGAGGGAGAGGGAGTAATAGTGGGAATGGGAGCCAGGATGGAATATCCTCTTAGAAGGTCACTAATCCCATTGTAAGAGCCCCACCCTCATGATCTAGTCTAACCCTAATCACATACACGCACCATCACACTGGGGATTAGTCTGGTTTTTACCTCCCTGAACCCTTCCTTCCCTGGCTGGTTCTTGCGCAGATGGTCTGTCAAACTTGTCTGTATCCTTCACTAGGTACTTACTACTTCCTTCCTAATTAGGTCTGTGCTTCTTCATATTCTTATTTTACTACTGTGCTGCTTTGTTTGTTGAGTCTTTATCGTTGGCTCACTCTGTGAAGCACTCCTGCAGGTCACAGAGGATATGGATTCTGCCTTCCTGGATCTTACAGCCTGATGCAGGAGAGAGACAGTAGACAGGGAAGCAGATAAGGGCATCTAGGTTGAGTGCTTCTAATCAGAAAACCAGACACATCAGATGCTCCCCAGTCAGATTCATTTTGAGCATCCACACAACAGTACAAGTGGAAAATTCCACATGTGACCTCATATGATAGGAAGCAGTCAAAATGTAGGCACCCAAGAAAAACATGTGTAAAATTACCATCAAGCTGTGTTTGTAAGGTATGTATGAAAGATAAATGAATCACGTCTTTGAGGTGGACCCTGTTCCCCCATTCTCATGGCAACTATGCAGAGATTCCAAAACCTGAAAAAAAAAAATTGAAGTCTGGAACACTTCTGATCCTAAGCATTTTGGAGAAGGGATACTCAACTTTAACTAAAATGGTTGAAATGAACAGGATATAGAAATAAAGTGTAATGGGAGTGGGGGAGCTTGTTTGGACAGGGATCAGGAAAAGTTGATTTGAGGAGACGACATTTAAATTGAAGAACGAGGAGCCAGTGAGACAGATGGAGCAAGGATTTCACGCGGAGGGTGTGGTATGGGCAGCAGTCGCAGGAAGGAAGGACTTGGTGTTGTTGGAAGGAGGTGTGTGGTTCGACGCAGGGCCTTGGAAACAGAAGCGCAGGATGTGGTTGGGAGGCAGGCAGGGACCAGATTGTATGGGGCCTCTGTGGGCCCTGGTGAGGGTTGGGATGGGCTGA
Source organism: Tympanoctomys barrerae (assembly GCA_002564285.1). Lineage (NCBI taxonomy): Eukaryota > Metazoa > Chordata > Mammalia > Rodentia > Octodontidae > Tympanoctomys > Tympanoctomys barrerae. Next base: position 8,338 of record NDGN011361525.1, on the reverse strand, counting down.
GTACAGGTAGAAAGGAACTTCTGGATTCATCAGTGATGCTGTTAGAACTGTGGTATGAAAAGTAGTACTCTGGCTACTGTGTGTGGAGGAGGAGGTGAGAGTGACCACAGAAACCCGGGAGGAGGTCATTTTCCTATCACTAAATGGGGATGATGGTGGATCAGATGGGGTGGGCGGTGGCTTTGTGGGCAGATAAGTGGGTACATTGGAGAGATTTGGAGATGGAAGTGATAAGCCTAGAATGCAGGAGTGAGGGTGATGGAGGAACTTAGGGATGACTCACAGGCTTTTGGCTGGAGCAGCTCAGTGGGTGATAGTGCCATTTTCTGAGATAGTGAACACCAGGGGTGGGGAGATAGATCCGGAGCTCATTTGGAGCGTGTGAGTTTTGAGGTGCCTTTGGAGCATTCATATCATGTGCTTGACTTCAGTGCTATATTCTGGGGGTCATTAGCATGGACATGGCAATTAACCTAGAGGCTGGGGAGGATCCAGCACAACCTGGAGGTGTCATGGACAGCTGTGCCAGATGCCATTGAGAGGTCCAAAGGATTAGGTCACACAGAAGCCATTGGCTTTGGGAACCAGGAGGGCCATGGGGACTCTTCCGTAGCACTTTTGGTGAGTTGGTGATTCTGGAAACCTTGTCAGTACTGATGAAAGGCTGGTCACTAGGTAGGCCAGAGTTTGTGGGGAAGATGTCAAAAGAAAGAGGCAACCTTTGTCCCTAGTGGAGGAATCATCCAGGAGAACCCAGTGTTGCTGCACGGGTGAGCAGCGTGGTGTGACAGCGGAGGTAAGCAGGAGCGAGGCTGGCCCGACACCCAGGGCGCTCTCAGGTCTTCCACGGTGGGCCTCCACATGTTCCAGAGCCACAGTGCTGGCCAGATTCAGTCTCTGACTCTGAGACTCAGGCTTGGGACAGACAGCTGCAGGATTTTCTGATGTTACGGTGGTGCAAAGACTTATGCACCTTCAGTAGAAAGAGTTCTCTGGATTTTAGACTGGTCTTCACTGGGCTAGTGAAATGGGGGGTCCAGTCCTCTCTGGTGATGTGGTCCCAGTCAGCCTGGAACCATGAGGGTGAATGGTGGATACTCTGTAGTGTTGGACAAGCTGCTTTAAATGGATTTCTTTTGGGAGATTTTGGCCCAGCAGTAGGTGAATGTCAGTGTTCTGAGCATGTTTAAGGCAGGCTAGTCCAGGCTATGATGTTTGTCAGGTTAGGTATACTAAATACATTTCAACCTTGTTTAACTTATGGTGCATTATGGGACATAACTGCATTGTTAGGTTGAGCACATGTGCTATAACTCAGGCCCTTGCATATCCCCTCTTGAGTTCCAAGGCCACGACCAGCTTCTGCTCCAGCCCCAAGAATTCTTTGGTTGGGGAAAGAGACTTTCCTCTGGGTCCTGTGTGTGTCTATGTTCAGCCTTCCAGCTTTCCAGGAGGTGGCTTTGTTGCCCTGAGGAGCCTCTCATCAGCTACAGCCTTTAGCCAAGAGGCTCTTAGAGTGGTGCTGAGTGTGACTGGGGGTGTTCTGGGGCTCCTTGTGTGGGATTCTCACTATGGCGCTTCAGGGTTGAGATGGGATTTTCCCACAGCCAGCCATAGGGACACTTTGCCTTCCAGATCAGAACCCTGAGGGGAGGCAGCCCCCCTCCTTTCTGGAGGGGCAACATGAGCCAAGGTGCCCTGAGCCAGCTGCCATCTTCCAGACTCTTTCTGTTGCTCTCTTGCATGATTTGGAGACTGTATGAATTAGCTTTCCCTTTGCTGGGACAATGAACCTGGCAAGCATAATTTAGAGGAGCTGGAATGTGGCTTGAGGTCAGAGGGCTCAGCCCATGGTCAGCTGGCTCCAGCGCAGGACCATCATGGTGGAAGGGCCTGCAGGAGAGCAGTGCTCACCCCATAGCAGCCAGGAAGCAGAGAGCAAGCAAGGGACAGAGCGAGCTGTGTCCCTCAGGAACACACCGCCCGAGCCCCTCCTCCTACCCGGCCCCACTTTCTAACTGTGCATTCAGCTACAAACTCGTCAGTGGGGGGAATCCACTGCTTAGTTTAGTGCCCTTATGATCCAGTCACCTTTTTTTTTTTTGGTAACGGGAATTGAACTCAGGACTTTGAGCTTGCTAGGTAGGCACTGTACTATTGAGCTATCTCCCCAGCCCCTTAGTCACCTTCTGAAACTCTCCCCCGAACACATGAGACTTTGGGGGGACGTTTTAGACCCACACCATGGCAAAGGCCTTGTGTGGGTAGCCCTGTGAGGCTTTCTGGGGTGGGTGGGCATCTCGGGACACTAATGGCACCCACCTGCCTGGAGCAGGGCTCAGAAGTGGGGTTAGGCACAAATGCATGCTAAGTATTTGCAGGAAGGAAATCTTGGAGTAGCTGTTCCCTCTGTGCCTGCCCCAAGAGTCATCCCAGAGAGTGGTGCCTCCTCTCCATTCTTAGGAACTGCACTCAGGGCACTGTGATGTGCTCAAGGAAAGCATCGCAGGGCAGCATAGCGAGAGGGGACAGACGCCCTGGCTTCAGGTTCTCCGTTAGACACCTTTGGTACATTTAACAATATTGACTGAGGAGCCTCCGTTTATTGTGCTGAAATAAGGACAGCAATGTCTTCATTGAAGTTTCCCCTCCCATTGAGGGTGACGCATTTGGGTGCTGAGACAAACCACAGACTTGCCTGGAGCAGCCCAGAGTGTCCTGGGCATGAGGTGGAGGAGTCGTCCTCTCTGCTTTGGGGTGCCATTGGGGAAGTGACATCTGTGCTGAGTTGGAAGGGGGACTGGGCTGGTACCAAGAGGACCTTCTGTTCCTTGCAGAGAGAATGTGCACGTAAAGGAGAGTGACCAGGAAGGGGGGATGGTCAGCTCACAAACCCTTGTACATTTTGCCAAGAAATCTGATTTTCTCTGGAAGGCAATAGGGAACCACGAAGCACTTTAACCATAAGGGTGACACGATCCGGCTGTTATTTCAGAAACATCACTGTTGCCACCATGTACTGTGAAGGTGAGAGAGGCTTCGGGTGGGGAGTACCCTCGAACCACATTGTGAAGACCTGAGACAAGGCAGAGGCAGAGGGAAGTAAAGAGAGCCAGACTCGAGGGCCAGGGCCGAGGCAGAGGCCTTCACAGTCAGCGTCTGGAGGCGGACAGTGAAGAGGGTGTCCAGGATGATGTCAAGGTCTCCGGCCTTGTGGCCAGCAGGCAATGTTGTCACCTGAGAGGGAAGAAGGAGGGAGGAGGAGGTGGCATGGGCATGGGGGAATCTGGGTATGCGTGTGGGGGGAGGAATTTGGGTTGCACACTTGTTTGAAAGCCATAGAAGCGTGCAAGTGGAAACATCGAGTACAAAATGTATTCGTTATCAGGGAGTTCAGGAGAGAGGAAGGGCTTGGGATGGCAATGATGGGATTAAGGGAAATAATGCATGCAAAGCTGTGAGCAGTGGCCCAGCACACGGGCATGTGGTAACACAGGCACCTCCAAAGAGCTCTGAGCTCATCTGGGTGGGCAGGCCTCGCGCCTGCGAACCACTGACTATGAAGAGGAGGTCCTGCTTAATGAAGTATTGAGAAGATTAAACTGCTTGCTGCAGGCATCGAGAAGGGGAGTCTGGGACTAGGAGAGCCAGGGAGGCTGGTGTGGGCTGGGGTCCTCCAACAGGGGCAGGCAGCAAGGAGGGTGCCTTGCAGGGGAGGCTTCTGGGTGAGGGCAAGGGAGGGGCCAGCTGGGAGAGGAGCATTGGGGGTGGGGAGTGTGAGGCGCAGCTTTGGGATGCCCTGGGAAACCCTGTTGGCTCAGGGTCTCCCTAGCGTCCCTCCTCTGAGCTCCCACCATCATCCTCCAGTTCCAGCTCAGGGTTCTGTCGCCTTATTGCTTACTTATTGCTTACTGACAAAGTAGCCAGGTGGAACCAGTCTTGGATTAGGAGTTTGCCTTAATCCTCATTAATACATTTGGCTCTCTGTATCTGTAGGCTCCATGTTCATGCATCTAATCCACAGCGGATTAAAAATATTTTGGGGAAAAGAAACACAGTAAAAACAACAACAGTCAAAGAAGCACACTCTAATAACGTTCTCCTTGGCGCCATACTATGTATCAGGTATTAGAGGGAGCCTGGAGATGATTCGCAGTATACTGGAGGATTCACGTGGGCTGTCTGAAATTCTGTACCATGTTAAGGACTTGTACATCCTTGGGGTTTGGGATCTGTCGGGGTCCTGGAGCCAGTCCCCAAGGACACTGAGGGAGGGGTGTGCCACCGCTGCTAACATGCTAAAATCTCTGATCTTGTTGGAAATTAGAACGAGTGGCCTTGTTATGTGGTGGGCCTCTGTCCCCAGAGGCAGAGACGGAGGCAGAAGCTCTCATCAGCATCAGAGGAGGCCTGGTCAGGTCCCTTTCAAGCTTGTGAGGCTTGGCCGTCCTGTCCTGCCTCTTGAGCCATATGGCTGGAGGAGCTGTTTCCTGGGGAGGCTCCTTTTCTATGCTCTTCCTTCTCTTTCCTTCTCTTCCTCTTCCTCTTCTTCTCCTGTGTTACCGGGGCTTGAACCTGGGGCCTTTGTGCTGAGCCACATCCTCAACCCCTTTCATATATAGACACAAGGTCTTGCTAACTTGTTATGTTGCCCAGGCTGGTCTTGAACTTTCAATCCTTCTGCCTCAGCTTCCTGGAGTGCTGTGATTTCAGGCTTGTACCACCACGCCGGGCTTCTCTTCTCTTTTTTCCTGTATTTCTCGCTTTCTATCCTAATTCTCAAAATAAAAGTCACCTTATTGGTTTTGCTGGTTATAAGAGTGCTATGTACTCATTATAAGAATGAGTTCAGGCAAGACAGAAAGGTGTACCTAAGAAAGTAGTCCTCAGCCTGAACTCCCTCCAGCAAGCCCTGGCTAATCCTTGGGAGAATGTATATACTTTCAGGCTTTTGAAAAAATGTGCATACATGGATTTTAGCAAAGTGATGTCATGCAGTACAGGCTGTTTTCTAGCCGTTTTGTTCTCTAGTGCATGGTCAGCAGTTTTAGACCTCAATGTATACCGGTGTACTGGTTGGTCACGACAATTTGGTTTTCCTGTGTGGGCTGCGTCCCTGTGGCTGCCTCCCACAGCTTGTTTTTGTTCACTTGTGCCTTTGCTCTTATCATCTGAGGAACATGTGTCTGGATTTCGGCCTTCCAGATGGTGGGGGACCTCCGGGGCTCTCTCTGGAGAAGGTGGCATGCAGGCAATGGGACCCTCAGATAAGACCTGAGGTATGGGGTAGGACAGGGAGCTGGGATGAAGCCGTTATCGTTGCAGCAGATGGGAGTTTCTCGTGGCTTCCATCATTGGCTTAAGCTGCTGGCTTCTGGGTGTGGTCTGTTCCGGTTGCACTAGGAGGGCAGTGCTCAGGTGAGGATGTGGATTTTAGAACTATGCAGAGGTCTGCTCAGCTAACTGTCACAACAGGCAGGGAGATGATGGGCCAGGTGGAAGAGTTTAGGGATCGCTATGCGTGTTTGCCTTATTAAAATACACAACTGAGGAATTGAACCCAGGATCTTCACATGGAGCTACATTCTCCAGCTCTTAAAAAAAGAAGAAGGTGAAGGAGAAGGAGAAGGAGAAGGAGAAGGAGAAGGAGAAGGAGAAGGAGAAGAAATTGAAATAGCCTTGCTAAATCAGGCTGGGCTTGAACTGGTAATTCTGCCTAAGCCCAGAATGTTGGGGTTACAGCGGTGTGCCAAAACAAAATAAAAATAAAACAAAAAGCAATGACAGCAGTCATCATTTGGTTGCTAATGTCAGCAGTGGGGGCTGTGGGCAATTGGAGAGGGCCAGGGCATGCTGGCCATGGCTGGGCCCTCGGGCTGGGGTGTCCCAGTTCCTACATTCCGTTCTTCTAAGGATGTGTTTCCATCTGGGAGTGTTTCAGATAAGCCAAGCAAGGATTATTGCCTGCCACTTGCTAATGCCCTCCTCATTCTTTCAGAGACAGTTTGAAATCTCTATGAAATCAACAGGTAGTAGCCAGGAGTGGCACCTCATGGGCTCCAAGCCTTGAGGGCTGCAGGGCAGAGTAATGCAGCTGTGATTGGAGGGGGTGGCCGCTCTTTTGGAGGAGGGAAGGGCTGTCACCTCCCTGCAGGTGGGTGGGTGGAAAGAAGGCCGTGCCAGGGAGCAGGTCTGGGACATGCCCCTCCCCACTGTCTGGAGAAGACAAGGTGGCTTTGGCCACCACTGTGCCCTTTATAAGAACACAGGGTTCTTGGTGCTTTCACTTAGCAAAGAGGTTGGGCCAGTGGGGGATTCTGAGGACTGGCTGTGGCTCCTGTGGGTGTGGGGAGGGGTGGTCTCTGCTCCCTGTTGCCTGTGCTCTGGGCAGCCCTGTCCACTTATGCCTCATTGTGACCCCTGCACGTGCAGATGGAGAATTGCCGTGGAGGGGAGTCCTCAGTGTGCTGGCTTATGGGGGGCTGTGTGGATGGCAGGGTTCCTGGAGTCTGTGTGTTTCGTATGTCTCTGTTTTATTCCTGCCTGGATAAAGATGTGTGCTGTACGGAAAGGTGGCAGCTGCAATGCCAAAGAGGACATCATTGTACCCAAAAATGTGGCTAATGACACCCCAAGGATCTATGATTGCACCTGAAACAGAGGTGGCAGAGGTCTAAAAGACATTTTGTTTTGCAGATGGACCCTAATCAGACAGGTTTAGTTTTGTTCAGAGTTTCACAGGTAAGGAGTGGCAGGACCTGAGCGAAAGGTCTTGTCTTTAGTGCCTGGGAAGGGCCCTGATCGTAGAGCAGTGTGGGGAGGGCCCTGGTCACAGAGGGCCCTGGCACAGCAGGTAAAACTGGACCGAGGCAGGAAGGATGTTCTCTTCCAGACTTGGGCCTCAGACTTGGGACAGAGAGCATTATTAAGGATCAGTGTCCTTATTTAAAAATGGGCAGAATTAAATCTTGGAAATTTAAATCAACCGGTGAAATAAATGATGGCATTGTTACAGGAAACAAGGACAACTGTGAAGGTAAGAAGGGGTAGGTACCCCTTTTCTGGATTGTTTGGGACCAGAAGTGTTTCACATTTTGGATTATTTGAATAATGCGACCCAAGTCTAAATGTGAAATTTGTTTATGTTTCATGTACATCTCAGACACAATGCCCAAAGGCAATTTTATATAATATGTTCAATAGTTTAATGCATAAAGCAGAGTTTCATTGGTGGAATTTTCTGTGTATGGTTTCAGGTGACACTCAAGAAGTTTCAGGTTTTGGAGTATTTCTGGTAGTGAATTTTTTTGATTAGGTGTAGACTACTGTGGTGTTTAAGAGTGGAAGGCCCTTGGTTCCCTTGCTGGCCTGCAGATCTGCCTCTGTTCTAGTAGGTTCAGCTGAAGGCAGTGTGGGGCACTGGGACAGATTCCCCTGGAAGGACAGGGCAGAAGGACTGGGCAGAAGGGTAAGAAGGGCTTGGTGCTTGACTTCTGGCTACCAGCTATGGGCAGAAAGTCTAAGACTAGTTGGACCTCGGGCCAGCCCAGGCCTGGCAGAGGGGAAATCCTGTCTGCTTCCAGTTCTGTCAGTGAACCCGACAGACTGTCTTGACTCCATGGGGCCTTGAAGACAGGGCAGGGAGGGTGGGACCATCGAGGAGCCCATCAGTTGGGATCTCCAGGGCACGGCCCTCTTTCTCCATGAGGGCTCAGGCCTGCGTTACTCCTGTGTCCCCACCCTTTTTCCTCTTTAGATCAACCTCTCAGAGGTCAGTGGCAGAATGGAGCAGGGGGGATGAACAGAAATGATGATGACTTTGATTTTTTTTTTTTTGTTTTGTTTTGTTCTTCTGTCAGAGCCTGGGGAGGGCAGTTGTTTTGCTTCCTGGACCTCAGTGGAGAATTCTGTGCCAGACAATCATCTTGGCGCTTTCATTGCTTTCTGATGCTCCTCTAACTGCACAGGGTCGGCTATTAAATGGTCATCAAACCTCAGCCTCTATCCCATCAATAGTCATAAAGTTGGGGAGATAAAAGCCATCAGTTTTCCATTATAGCTGAAAGCAATACTGTAGGTAGCTATTTTCTGAATGCTGCAGATAGATGTATTTTAACTAGAACAGGGTTTCTAGTGCCCCCCAGCTCAGCTTTGTGTCCTGCTGGGCATGGGGTAATCTGCCAGGTGGTTAAAATTGAGGCAGGGCAGACCTTTTTCTCCATTTGTCCCCTCTCTCTTAGGAGAACTGGGTAGGCAGATCTTCAGGTTTAGGGTGCTGGGTGGTGGCACTGTGGGTGCGACCCTGCATGCTACCAAGATACTGTGGTCAGATGTAGGG
>NDGN011361459.1:0-10136 GCA_002564285.1 Tympanoctomys barrerae | reverse complement strand
CTTCTTCTTCTTCTTCTTCTTCTTCTTCTTCTTCTTATTATTATTATTATTATTATTATTGTATTTTAGGGAAGGGTCTACAGGGTCTCACTGCTTAAATCTGACTCATAGTGATCAGCTTGTCTACAGCCTTCCAGGAGCTGGGATTACAGGCACGCACCACCACGCCCAGTCTCAATTGCCATCTCAGCGTGTCCCGGGGGCAGGGCCAGCACGACAGGCCCAGGGATGGAAATTCTGGCCCCTGCACCTATTTGCAGGCACTTTAATCTGCTGAGCTATTTGGCTAGCCCTATCTGTTTATTTTTATTCTACAGAAAATGAATTTATGAAAAAGTAGTAAGGGAAGCTCAGGGATCACAGAAGGAGATAGGAACTGAGCTTATATCATGGTCTTTATTTAAAGGTACTATAACATAGTATCATATTTAGGTGCCACATAGTTACAAATTGCTATATGAAGGTATTTTAAAAATACTAATTACTTGATTTAATTTTCATACCTTCCAGATGTATTCTTTAGTATGGCAAGGGCATCTGGATAACCATCCATGTTGTAGTCTCCAATATGAAGAGTAATTGGAATTGGAATTTCAGTTGGCCATTCTTCATGCACAAATGGCACAAAACCCCACAGTGTACCCTTATTGCTGAAATCCTGTAGAACCGGAATCCACTATAGATTAAGTGAAAAAGATAAGATTTCTAAGTTATTTTTTAAAATTACCATCTGCACCAGAAACAATCCTTGAAAATTTCTCAAGATAATCTTCATTTCACCCTATTTTCATAATATGAGAAGGTATTATTTATTTTGATATACAGGTGAATGATACTCTGGGAAAAAAAAAAGCAAGTTGCTCATAGAAGTTATTACCAGTCATCTTCGCTTGACTCAGTACCCACAGAAGGCTTTTTTAAGAATGTATTTGGTACAGGGTCTTAAGACACAGTTTGGACTCTTAGTGATCCTCTTACTTAGAGCCTCCTCAGGTATGCACCAACATGCTCAGTCTTGCTGGCCAGCTCAGTGCACCCGGGGGGCGTGGACAGCGGCATGTGGTGCCAGTCCAGTCCCTGTACTTACCTAAGCAAGTGCTTAGTCTGCTGAGCTATCTTGCTGGCCCTCCATAGATGGCTTTTTATCAACTCAAAGAACCTTAGGATTGAACTGATTTCATTCTCATGTAGCTAAATTGTCAATTTAAAATTTCTGTCAAGCAGAAATACAACCTAAAATGAATATTTTAAAGAAAGAATGAGAACAAACTGTGGTTTAACTTGGAACCACAGAAATGATTACCTGTTTATCAAGATAGAACAAACACTTTGTGCACACACGGCCTTGTGGCCTTTTGAGGTATTATGCCTGCTTCTTTTTGGACAGCTCCAAGTGTTGTGCCCATGCCCGCTCTCTTAGCTAATTGTGGACAGGCCTATAGTTGTAATGATATGGCTTCATTCTTCAGATTTTCAGTGTTATATTAGGCTATTTAAAAGTGAATAATGTAAATAATTAAAATAATAGAAAGTAAAAGTCCTCATATTTATGAGACACAGCAGGAAAGCAAGAAAGATTCACTGTGTTCTTTCTTCCTAAGTTGGCCCATGTGAAGAGTATCTGTACTGGATGATATTATAGTTTTTTTTTTTTTTTCAATGTATTTGGTACAGGGTCTTACTATACAGCTTGGACTTTTAGTGATCCTCTTATTTTCAGCCTCCCCAGGCATGCACCACCATGCCTGTAACCCCAGCACTAAAGGAGGCCTAAAACAGGAGGATCACTGTAAGTCCAAGCTGCCAAATACATTAAAAACTGACCTCCAAATTAAACTATTTTTGTTTTTGCCATCCTTCAAACAAAAAAGCATTATTTTATATATCACTGAAATGTTTTAATACTTTTACTTGACTGTTGCTTTCTTATGGAAATAGATGGGAAATTTCACAAAACATTGTTTTCACAAATTTCTCAAATTTAGGGTTTATTAATGAGGATAATTAACTGGAAATAGCATTTCTATTATGGCAATTTATTAAAGTCTAAAAAGTAAAGAGACCCTAAATTCAGCAGCACATATACTAAAATGTAAAAAGATTTCATTTAATATGACATCAGTAACAGTTAACAAAGAACTGCAGGATTTATCTTCCTTGAGAGATGTCAATGTATTTTGAGTATGTTTTTATGATAGCTTGTAAACTGAAGATACAACTATCAGGTTTGTTTATACCTATGAACCAATAATGGGGTGTGACTTGACCTATTCTTTTAATTGAATTCAAAGCTAAAAAAGTTCAAGGCAATAAAATTTATGACTGTAATGGTCAAATGATTTTAGAGTGCTGACTATATGATTTCTTTTCTTCAGTTTTGCAGTGTAAAATGTGATACTTCCTATTCATAAGGGATGTAAAGTTAACATGTTATTCTATAATCTATTATCCCTCAAAAGAAAATAAAACTAATGAACTCTATTACTGGCATAACTTACCATTCACATATTAATACTCAGACTATCAGCTTCTAAATTATTTATATGTAAGCTACAGATAAAAAATCAACATAAAAAATCAAATAGATCTAGCTAGCACAAAGAAAAACAAGGTTAGCTTTGAAGACAGATATGGTATTCTTTTATATAACCAGTGTATTTTATATTTGGCATTGAAAAAACTAACAGTTCATTAATTACAGGATGTAGAATGCCTTTTCTTTATAAAAAATGACTAGAGCAGTGCTGAGTAAAAAAACAGATTTAATATACTTCAAATTAAAATGAGATCAATAAATTAATTATGAATTTTTCTGATTTTTCAGCTGTCTTTTGTAAACTCTGAAGTTTTTTCAAGGAAATAACTGTTGATATTAAACCAAAAAGCACTGATATACCTTGTTTGTTCTGGATTGCCTTAAGTAGATGGTGCTTTTCTGGCAGTTTTTGTCTTCACAGCCTGGCAGTAAGTGGTCCATATGTCCATCTCCATCTGGCAAAAAAAACTTCAAGAGTTCACTTAACAATCACACAATAAAAAGTTTATTTATGACAGGTTAAAATTCCTATTCAAAGTCTCCATTAATTTGGATAAAATCAAAAAATTTGACATGTGGCTCTATAATGACTGTCATTCAGTTTTTAAAAATCACTCTAGTTCTTGTTACTTATAATCTGCACTATGTTTATCATTAAATGTTTATCCTCTGTCAGTAAAAAGCCTTTGAGGTTTCCTGTTAAAATCGACAACTTTTAAAAAGATAGTTTTTACATGATAGTCGTGGCAGCAAGACAAAAATTAGCATGTCAGGAGTAACATACTGCCATCCAGCCTATTTTACACATGAGACTCTGTGCATATAGTTCTAAGCACCATTTATTCAGCAAGAGCTTCACTTCAAGAACTGCAACACTCTTAGTGCTCTGGCTTCTGAAATGCAATCAGATTTTTTTTTTTTTTTTTTTTTTTNACTGGGGGGATTGAACTCAGGGCCTTGTGTTTGCCAGGCAGGCACTTATGCCACTAAGCTATATCCCCTGCCCTTGCACTTATAGACCTTAATCATGAAAAAAAGCAAATTAAGGTACACACGGATTTTCTTTACAATGAGCTAATTTGCTTTATAAAGCTGCATACTATTTTGCAAATATCTCTAGAGGCAGGATGACTGAGGAACCTGCAGACAGTGCCTCCTGAGTTGCCTCTTATCTACTGCCTGCACCATCTGATGAACTTTACAGATTTTGATGAACTGAAGCTAAAACTCTTAACAGGAATAGTCATACAGCTTTTTATTTGAGAGCCTGACTTATAAGTTGCTTTAGCTGTTGATTTATTTGCTATGGTTTACTGTATCAATTAACTTGTGTCCCAGGTAATATAAATAGTAGGAAGGCAATAAAACAATGATTAATAATTAAATATCTTTTACTGTAATAGTTTACATATACAAAGAAAGATACATAAGCTTATAAAATCTCCAATAATGTATTCCAAAGCAGAAAAACTTAGCTCGAGTGGAACATAAATCAAGCTAATGACATCTGACTTCAGTAAGGAAAAACAGATTTGAGGGGTATTTTTTAAAAGAATTCTTCAAAACGTATTCAGTTAAAAAGATACCCTCCTCATACTTTTGTCCTTTGCTCCCTTCATCAATGACAATCACTGTAGCAGTCCTTATATGTCCTTCCAACAACAGTACATATGCATGAACTGTATATAATTCTGTATAAATGTTATAGTACTTTACACACTGTCTGGGGCTAGAATTTTTATTTATTACTAATAATTATTTAATATATTTTTGAGATGTTTCCTATTGGTAAATTTATAACTGCCTAATATATAATATACTACTACATCATATGTACGTATCTCAATATAGATGATTCTCTGCTGATATGTAAACAATGGATTGTTTTCTAATCTTTTCAAAATACAACAATCCAAGAATAAATAATCTTGTATAATCTAATTCTAAGATTATTTTTGTGACATAAATTCCTAAAATGAGAATTACTGTTGAAATTGTTTTATAAAATTAAAATTTTTATTTAATTTGCAGAAGAGATTAATAAAGTTCTTAAACTTTCTGATACTCTTAAAAATTAAGGACATGAAATGAGCTTTAGATGATTTACACCTGTGGCTATTTACCACATTAAAAATTAAGACTGAGGGGCTGGCCAGATAGCTCAGCAGACTAAAAATTAAGACTGAGAAAAACCTAAATATTAACTAAAAAATAACAACCATGAACATATTATATATAAATTTTTATAAGAGTGGAATTGCCTGGTTTCAATACCTGTCTTAACACTGTTAGAATATGTTATGTTTGTTGATAAATATGAAAATATTTATATTTCAATAGTTAGAGGAAGTATTTTCACATAACTTTAGATATTCTTCCATACTACCACCAGAACAACAAATAATTTCTTTTCTCATGATGAAGTTTACAGTAGTGTACTTTTTCCACTGTGTTAATTAAAATACACTGGTCTATCTTACATTTTTGATGGATGTTTTATCTCTACCCATGCAATCACGTAAAATGTATGACTTTCTAAAATTACAAACTGGTCATTTGGAAAATGTTGGCTCAATGAGTTACACAGATCTTCCAAAATGCATATACACTATGTAATACAATACTAAAAATTCATATTTGGTAATGTTATGTAAGCTTATCAGAAAAGTCTGAAATAAAACCTTTTGTTTGAAAGCTCAAATTTTATCATTGGCACCAACTCCTAGCAGTTGTTTTCTTTAACTAATGAGAACAGTTTGCTCATTTCAGAGAAAATGTCTATTAAATGCAAAAACACAAGTGGCTAGTTTAGCTTGCAACTCAATTATACCAGTACTTTTTGTCAACACAATCATCTAATTTAATGTACAGCAGAAGTGTTTTATGTACAGTCCATACTTCCTCATACAGAAAATATGTTGAGGTATACTGAAGGGTTAAGATTTAATAAAATTATTATGTTTTCCTAATTCAAGAAAAACATTTTTTTCCTTTTTTTTGAGACAGTGTTTCCTGTAGCTGAGGCTGTCCTTAACTTATATATACCCTGCCTGAACCTCTGGCTGGTATTATAGGCCTGCAACAGCATTCCTGGCCAACAGGAACATTCATTAATAAAACTATGCTTCTGGTTTCTTCCTGCCCCACCTCATTTTAATGTTGTGAGTATACCCTGGTGGTGCACGTGTATGCACACACACACACACACACACACACACACATATACACACGAGTAAATTTTGGGTTTATTACTTTGTGCTAAATTGCAAACAGCTTCATCCACCACTGATCTGCTTCATCAATGAAAAGTTCGACACAGACAAAATGATAAGAAAAAAACATGGTTAGCATTATTAGAAAAATAGTTTGATCTGGTAGACCCCTAAAAGTTGGATGAACTTTGTCCTAGGTCAGTATTTTGGTGCACAGTTTGAGGATCACAGAAGTGGCATTAAGAACTCAGTTATTTTCATTTTTTTATAATCTGATTTTGAAAATGACTCTTGGGATTTTAATTTTCAGCTTTCTTATACATTAGATTGGTAAGACTGTGATGTAGCTCAGTGTGAAGACTCAGTGGTTAGCCCCCAGTATTGGGGGGAAGTTAGGAAGAAATACATTTAATATTATCATTTGGATTTTAATTTTGCTTGTAACTTATAAAAGTCTTTCCACTCTATTACTGTAGCTAACTGGGCTCCCCCTGTCCATCCTACTTTCTTCTAGTACTTTTGGATATTGTCTTTATGTTTCAGTGTTTGAAATTTATTTTGGCATAAAATGTGCATTATAAGCTTGGTATAATTTTCACAGGTAGATATGGTTTTCCCATATGAATTTGTGAGTGAAAGTGATTTAATTTTCAGAAAAGAAATTAAATCTCTTTTGTATTATTTATTTTAATCTGTTAACAGGGCATGACTTGCATACCAAGTGTTTGCTGTGAGATTTAAATATGGAAGGAACAATTTGCAAACAATTATAAAGCAGCAAACATATACAAAAGAAGTATATTATCTCAAATATCCCCTCTCTTACGTATGCTGTGTATTCAGCACGGGGGTAGACTCTATGAGTAGCTGGTTCAGGCTGCAGAGCCAATGTTCAACGCCTGAAGGACAGAAATGCTTTTCCCTGAGGGTTCTCACACCAAGGACCAGATGCATGGCTTCCAGTGGAAACACTGAAACACTTACCATGAAATATTAAACTAACAATTTAGGGTTTGATAAACTTTAGGGATGGAGAAAAAGATTGCTAAGCAAAAGTTAAATTTTTCATCTGTACTCTGAAATGCTGAGTTTAAGAGTAAAAATAAATTTATTTGTGATTTGTGGAACAAAATATATCATGACACCTCAAACATGGGGTAAGGCAAAATGTTACCTTTCACTATCTGGAAAACTTATGGATCTGCCTGTTGAATAGACCAGACATTAAATAAATTCTAAAAGTCACAAAACACTTAAGTTTTTTTTTTCTTCTGTATTTAGGACAGGGTTTATAGGGTCTACAGGGTCTTACTATGTTTGTTGTACTCATAGTGATTCTCCTGTTTTCAGCCTCTCTAGTGCTGGGTTACAGGTGTGTGCCACCATGTCCAGTCTCAACTGCCATCTCAGTGTATCCCGCAGGTGGGCTGGCATGGCATGACCGGGATTGAGTGCTGGCCACTGTGCTCTGTCTAAGCAGGCACTTTAGTCCACTGAGCTATCAGGCCAGCCCTGAAGAGGTTTTAAAATAGGATTCAAGCCTTTTTACTATGTGGGACCCAAAGCTGAAAGATGCGTATAACAGTTTTTATAACTACATTTTCGGCTGAAATGAACAAATGATATAGGTAAAAGTAGCAGCTCTCCCAAGACATGTACGAGATAGACAACAATATATTCACACTTAAAACTATATTTTTTGCCTCATTAATTTAAAATTGGAAATACTAAAGTTCTAAAAAAATTTACCCCATTTATNTTCCTTTTAATTTCCACAGAAATATAAAAAGAATATCATTTTATACTTCTCAGAAGAGCACAAGAAAAATTAACGCAAGATAAAGTACTGACATAGAAATACATGAATATGAAACAACAAATATATAATCAGATTAGATTAAAAAGCAAAATTAAAATTTTAAAATAATTAATGAATAGTATTAGGAATAGATAATATGCATTTAAGAAATTTATTCTCAAAATGCTTGTTAACCAAAGTAAGCAATAAGAGTAGCATCACTGGGAAAAAAAAAAAAGAGAATCATACTATCTATAATTAAAGTTAATTTTATTATCTTAAAATTATTATCATTATTTTTCACACCAGGGATTGAACTCGGTTTCTTGAGCTTGCGAGGGAGGCACCTATGCCACTAAGCTATATCCCCGGCTCTATAATTGAGGTTTAATAAAGGAATAAACTTAACTTCTATTTTTTCTGTTGGTACAGGGGATTAAGCCCAAGGCCTCTGTACTAAGCTACAACCCCAGCTCATTTAAATTAAAAAAGAAAAGAGAAACACTTTATTTTGAAACAGGATTGCACTAAGTAACTGAGTTGCCCAGCCTGTGCTTAAACTCATGGTTCACCTGCCTCAGATTCCTAGAATGCTAAGATCACAGTCATGAAACACAACTGGTTTAATTTCTTTAAAATATTCAATTCAAATTATATAAATGGCAGAATTATGACTATGTACATGAGTATACTTACTTTGCTTCAATTACTAGGTAGAATGTAGGCTAAGGTTTATGTTGTGGTCACAGAAACACAGCACTGATGTTCCTGTATGATTGAGGTCTACAAAGTGCTAGGGCTAGCATGCTGTGCTGTCTCCAACCCCGCTGTGCTGTCCCCAACCCCGAGGTGCACTGAGATGGTAACTCAGACTGGGCATGGTGGTGCACACCTGTAATCCCAGTGCTTGGGAGGCTGAAAACAGGAGGATCACAATGAGTCCAATCTATGTAGTGAGACCCTGTAGACCCTGAACTAAATAAATAAAAACAAAACAAAACAACAAACACAAACAAACAACCCCATCAAAATGCCAGGGCCTTAACTCAATTTCAGGGATAAGGGAACACCATAAAAGAATACAAACATAACCATGACAGAAAAGCTATACTTCTGAAAGATGCTACTGGCCACTGTCAGATTGAGTACTGCTAGAAAGTATGGGGTGGAACCAAGAACAAAAAACAAACCAAAATTGCTTATTAAGGTTTTAAATCAAAATTATTTTTTTAACAAATATAAATGCCTATTTTTACGGTATCTTACCACATGATGTTTTGAAATAATGTGTATGTTATGGAAAGGCTAATTCAAGGTTATTTGAATGCGATTTACCTCACATACATCACTTGTTTTGCAAATATTTGAAATCAAATCTCATCCGTTTTTAAGTATGTAATACATTGTTATCAGCTATAATCATCTGGTTATATTTGATATTCAGTTCAGGCTTTGTCTATACCTTGCCATATGTAGGATTTCTATGATGATTATTTTCTCTTGTCAAGGTCTGGGATAAATTATTCTATTTACTTTTCTGATTCAAAGTTTACACACAAAGATTCAAATGAAATGAATGTTTTAAACTTTGAATCAGAAAAGTAAATAGAATAATTTATCCCAGACCTTGACAAGAGAAAAGCCTGAACTGGATATTAATTTAGTTACACTAAATTTCTGTATATACGCCACTTCCACTGAGATATTTGTTTGGAAGGTTTAACTTTAAGAAATTTTTATAACCAGAAATATTTTAAAGAAAAATTGAGGAGTACTCGTCCCAGCCCAGGCGCAGCGTGGGTGAGACACTCTTCCACAATCTTGGGACACCCTCCACCACTCCGCAGCACCTCCCCTACCCTGCCCGCTGAGTAGGAATTTCTGCCACGTTGCAGGAACCCGCAGACCCAGTACTAGCCCAGGTCCAGTGAGTGTGTGGGAGAGCTTCCGGCTACCCTGCGCCAGCGGAACCGACTACTCGTCTCAGCCCAGGCGCAGCATGGGTGAGAACCTCTTGCACCCCCTTGGGACGCCCCCCACCACTCCGCAGAACCTCCTCTACCCCGCACGCCAAGGAGCAATTTCTGCCGTGTTGGGTGAACACCCAGACCCAGTCCTAGGCCAGGGCCAGTGAGTGTGTGGGAGAGCTGCCTCTCCCCCCTACTCCACCTTGTCCCCTCCAGGCTCAGCTCAGGCCTGGCATACATGACTGGGGTGTAACCCTGCAGCTACAATCCCTGCAGAGAGTGCAGAGGATTAGGATAGAACCACCAGCTAGTCCAGGAGCAGAACATCTTGCCACAGAGGCACAACAGGTTCACCCTTAAGGGCAACAGCAGGAAGAAGCTGAGGACAGCAGCCAGACAGAAGCCAGGCACAGCAGGATAAATCAAAACTTTATACATCTGCACCTGAATTTCAGTACGTGCGAAGGTTACAACTACAACGAAGATCTACAACAAAGGTCAGAAGAAAGTGCTACACAAAATGACGAGAAGGAACAAAATTCAACCTCAGAACCCAGGCACACCCGTAACAAGTGCAGAGGACACTGACACAGAACAAATTGGGAATCACACAGCTGAAAGCA
>NDGN011361446.1:0-11517 GCA_002564285.1 Tympanoctomys barrerae | reverse complement strand
TGAGATCTGTCATCTAGTTAATGGCTTTTCAATTATTCCTTAAAAGCACAGTGTCTCTTTATCATGACTTTTCCATTCAATGAGACATGTAAATAAATGTTCACCCACATTCAGTAAAATCATAGGATTTCTCTCAGGTAAGGAATGTTCTGCTATCAGACAGGGTACAAAAGGATTTCTACATTGACTTACAAGGGCTATTATCACAAGGAGTAAGCTCTGGTATAGGATTTCCAAATTAATAAAATTGGTGATTCTTTTCTACACAGCTTCCCTCATAATTATATCTAAATTAACTTTTGAAATCAAAGTTTCAAAAAGGTGTTGCCTTAAGAGAAATAAGGTCTGTGAGAAAAGGAAGCATTTTTCTAGTTTTCTTATAGTAATTTTTTTCTCATCAGTGTTTATTGCCAATGGATGCAACTTGCTTCCCAAGTCTTGATGGTTCTTTATCTGCACATTATCTTCTCAGGATTATCCTAGCAAGACTCCACATCTTTCTCCACCATCCAGTTTGTCTACTTTGATGGAAAATCACATCCAGTTTGGTCTCTTTAAAATCTATTACTAGGGAAAATGACACAGCACTAAACTTATTGCTGTGACTAAAGTACCATTCTAGAATTGAGGATGAGCCCTCTAGGGCCCTGGGGCCATCTGAAGGATGAGAAAAGTGTACATTCCAGAGATGCATAAGGAAGTTGCCCTCCTACTTTCACGCCATTTGTACTGAGAGGCTGTACCAACCCATGGATAAAGACCAAAATGTCACCTCTATTATTTTTCTAAGATGCCTTTATAGTAAAATTTTCTCAAATGCCCCTTAATCACACCTGTGATGTATATGGGGGCTGCTGAGGCCCCTTGTTTACCCTTTCCCCACTAAGGAAAAAAAAACTAATCCCTTCTTGACTCAGGGCTAATTTTGAAAAGGTAGAGGTTGTGTGTTTATTTTCCTTCATCATGTTACCATGAATGTCTTTGCTCGGCGATGATTTTTCTTTGTCCCCACTTCACTCGAGCCCTTTGTCTCAAATGTTCCAGTCAAGTGGTTATTTTTCCTTGTTTTGAAGGGAAATGTGACATAGACCTTTAATCACCTATCTTGGTGACTTCACTTTTGTAGAAGTATTGGTTTAGATTATAGTAAGCTAAGTATGTATAGTACGATTTCTAAAGGCACAACCAAAAGAAAAAGATAAAATATAATAAATATTTTCTTAATCACAAAAATTCAGTAAAGGGGGAGAAAAAGAACAAAAGACATACAAGAAAATTAGAGACTGAGAGAAAGATGACAGGCTTAGTTCAAAATATATGAGTAATTACAAAAACATAAATGAACTAAATTGTTTATTTAAAACACTGTTATCAAACTTGTTAAAAATTTTTATAGAGAAACTCAACTTGTAAACATACAACTTACGAGACTCACATGTTGACTATAAAGCCTGAGAGGTGGAGAGAATAAAAGGATAAAAGCAAAAGGACTGTTAAGCTGAAAGTATAAAAAGACAGGATTACCATACAATCAGTAACAGAAGCAAAAACAAAGCCAAAAACCACACAGTGTAGCTAAAAGAAAAGCAGACTTTATGACAGGAATGTAAGGGTAAAAGGAACAATTCAACTGAAAGATACAATACTAAATTTTTATTCATGTCAGAACATAGCATGTACTGAAACAAATTCAATGATTGCGGTATTACTCTTTTTTGAGGAAACTGCCTAGAGACCCTTAATGGGATCATGATCGTTATCTTTATCACAGGCTTTCTACGGTCTCTGCTGCCCCCCTGGCCAAAACAGACTCTTGGCCAAAAGACGTGGGCATCCTTGAGCTGGAGGTCTACTTCCCAGCCCAATATGTAGACCAAACTGACCTGGAGAAATACAACAACGTGGAAGCAGGGAAGTACACAGTGGGCTTGGGGCAGACCCAGATGGGCTTCTGCTCCGTCCAGGAGGACATCAACTCCCTGTGCCTCACGGTGGTGCAGCGGCTGATGGAGCGCACCAAGCTGCCCTGGGACTCTGTGGGCCGACTGGAAGTGGGCACTGAGACCATCATTGACAAGTCCAAAGCTGTCAAAACGGTGCTCATGGAGCTCTTCCAGGACTCAGGCAACACCGACATTGAGGGCATAGACACCACCAACGCGTGCTATGGAGGCACTGCTTCCCTCTTCAATGCGGCCAACTGGATGGAGTCCAGCTACTGGGATGGTACGTGCTGCCACGATGCCAGCAAAGAGCTTGGGTCAGAGGCTGAATCCTGAAAGTTTTGCTTTTCAGGTTATCAGGGTTGTGCCTTTCTGCTCCAGGGGGCCGGTAATATGGTTGCATACAATAATCCATAAAACTTAAAAGACAATAATGCGGCTGTCTATGTACTCTACATTTAGTAAGCTCAAGTCTGAGTGTACCTATGTAATCCCAGCTACTTAGGTTGAAAAAGAAAGGGGAAAGTTTGAACCCAGCTGGGCAACTTAGTGAGACCCTGTCTCAGAACAAAAATTAGAAAGGCCTGAGAAGGTATCTCAGTGGTGCAATTCTCCTGGCTTCTGTCCTTAGTACAAGGCCAGGTGGGAGGAACCTAAGGCTGAAACTATGGAAACCATAGTAAACATTAGTTATAACATTAATCATAAAGTCTAATGTTATAGGGACCTGAGAGATTTCTTAATATTCCTTAAAAAGGGTGGGTGTGGCACACAAGAGAACTCTATCTCGACATACAATAAGACAATGTGCTGTATAGACTCGTTAATTATTCTCACTTGCTTCTATATGAGGAGGTTCCTGGTGTGGTGGTTTAAGGTTATGCTTCTGGGGACAGACAATCTGAGCTCACCTGCCTTACATAGCTTTCACTGTTAAGTGATCCCTTTCATGTTGAATGTTACAGTCTCTGTACCATCAGATCTGTCTTTATAGAAATTCTCCTACTTGGCATTTGCATTATTTTTAGTAATCCCTGCTACTACTAACCAATTTGTTCAACCAAATGTTTAGTTAAAGAGTAGAAAGGAAAGTCCAGGGACGTCTACCGGCCTTTATCCAACCACCAGAGGGCTTGTTCTCGGGATCACTGCTAGCTGTAAGTGTGTCGCTTCAAGAGTTCAGTTCTGGGTGTAGCTGCGTAGCCTGAAAGACAGAGCCTGTAGACACACATTTCTTTAACATGACATTTCTTTAACAAGACAGAGCCTGTAGACACACATTTCTCTAAAGCCATGAGGCTTTCATGGCTGTGTGCCTAGTTCTTGGAATAAAAATTTAAAAAAACAAATTATTAAAATGTGGACCTTTTAGTATATTAAATGAAATGAAACAAAACAAAGCAAAAACATATAGAAGCTTGAGCCAGAGCATGTGAACTGCAAACCTACAAGCCAGAAGAAGCTCACATGGAGGAGGTCTCTGCCTTTGACCTAGTGACAGGTGGTGGGAGTCAGAGGGAGCCCTGGAGCATCCCCAAGAAGATAGCACAGTGGGAGGGAAGCAAGGTGTGGGATTGGCCAGGAGTCCCCATGTTCCCCTGTCTTTTTAAAAAGGAAAGTTATTGGACCATGGAGGTAGCTCAGCTATCTAAGCACCTCCCTGGCAAGCACAAGGACCCAGGTCTGATCCCCAGTACTGCATGCCATGCTGACCACCAAGAAGGGTGTCCCAGCACTGGGGAGGCTAAAACAGTAGGATCACTACAAGTTCAAGCTGCATAGTGAGACCCTGTACCAAATACATAAAATTAAAAAAGAAAAGTTATTGAAATTTACAGCTGAGAGTAAGAACATATTCATACACTAAAGGGCTTAAAATGAAGGAAAAGTCTTCGTTTTACACTCTATTGTAATAATAATTTCCATGTATTCTTTCAAAATTTTTTTATGTACCTGCAAGTGTATGCATATCTATTTAGTTTTAAACATTGTACATACAATTCTTCATCTCTCATCTCTTATAGGTCATTTTTTTACTTATTTATTCATTTGTACTTTAGGGAAGGGTCTACAGGGTGTTCAGGATCTCACTACTAGATTGGACTCGTAGTGATCCACCTGTTTACAGCCTCCCAAGAGCTGGGATTACAGGCGCGCGCCACCACACCCAGTCTCAGTTGCCATCTCAGCAGGCCCTGGGGACAGGGCTGGCATGGCAGGCCCTTTTAGAGATCATTTTTTATCACCATATATAATGCTTACATCATTCTTTTTAAAATCTCAAATACTATTTTAATGTTAGATATGTCAATTTTATTTAATTAGTTTCATATTGGTAGATAGTTAGATCACAATACTTTTGTAGTTATAAAGTACATTTTAAGGAACATTTTATAATAGTTTTCATACTTATGACAATGTGTTGTAAATATAGAATCCTAGGAACAGAATTGTAGAATATGTTGATTTAAATATTTTATAATTTCTCCAAAATGTACTAAATTGTATTGCTATATTAGATATTACCAAATCTTATAACTTTTGTCAATTTAATAAGTAAAATAATAGTGTTTGATTTGCCTTTTAAGAAAGCTTGAATGTTTTAGTTGTCTATTGGCTATTTTTGTATCACATAGCTGAAATTTCAGACTTTTAAAAATGAATGGAAATAGTATTTTATTGGCTATAAGGACAATAAATAAGTCTTAGTTTTTCTTTTGACCTCATATAATGTTTTGATTTTTAGATAGCCAAATTTATTGTTATTTTTCTAAATGGCTGCTAAGTACTTTTCTTTGTATCTAAACTTTTTAAAATGTGAGTGAAAATACATATATGTACATACATACTTATATATACATATATATATAACAGAATTATTATTTATTCCACAGTTATACACACACATTCAAACATGTACACACACATGAGTGGCTATGGGTGAAAACAATAGTTTTTTTGTTTTGGTTGTTTTAATTCTTAAGACAAGTCCTTCATGTATCAATAGACTTGGTTAGAATCCTGATTTTCAATCTTTATCCTATCATTTTTTAGGTGTGCAATTTTGGGCAAGTGACTTAAGTTCCTTGTGGTTCAATTTCTTCATCTGAAGAGAGGGTAACTGTATTGCTAAACAAGCTTATGAGGAGGATTAAATTACATGGAATTTGGCTTCCAACTCAGGGCCATGGGAGAACACTGAGCTTTCTCACAGACTGGTGCAATGCACAAATCACCTTTGTCTAGCTCCCAGGCCTCAAGTTTTAAGGATAGTACTTTGATCAGTAAGCCAATTAGTCAAGACAATTGCTTATTAATAGTCCATAGGAGCGCTTGTTGCTATCAGTCATTTGTATCACGTGTAGCTCCTACACATAAACTTTTTCACAATGAAAGCGATACCAGGGAATTTGAGGCACATGGTTTAGAACACAGCCAGAGCTGGGTTTGAGTCACAAGCTCCACAGTTACTACATATGTGACCCTAATGAGTTCCTTAGTCTGTCAGGAAGCCAGTGGCTTCATCCATGAATGTGGACATTTACTACAAAACTGCACTGGTTTAAGGATTGACTGAGGACAAGTAGCATCTGGCTCCTATCTTAAATGCTATTAAATTAAATGTTATTCCTCCACCTTCCTTGGTTTGGAAGAAACTCAAGATCATGGAGTGCTATAAGGTGATTGGCAAAAACAGAGGCTCATGAACGAGTTTTTATTGAATTCAGAAATTAAATTCTGAGTAAATGAATATTTGCAACTAGAATGTGAGCATTAAAAAAAAAAAAAAAAAAAANCTGGGAATGGTAGTGTGCGCCTGTAATCCCAGCATTTGGGAGGCAGAAAACAAGAGGACCAGTATGAGTACAATCTGTACAGTAAAAGACCCTGCACTAAATACATAAAAACAAACAAAAAAAACAGAACAAAAAAAAAACTAGAATGTGTGGATGCCACTTCCCATTTCAAATGCTTGTGAATGTCACTTGGGTGTAAGCGCCGCAGGACTAGGATTATTTGTTTCAGTCACCGCTGTACTTCTAGTACCTACAATTGTGCCTGGCCCATCAGGCAGTGAGTGATCTCTGGTCTGGCAATGAGGACAATGGTTTCCTGTCTGTCTTTGCAGGTCGCTATGCACTGGTGGTCTGTGGAGACATTGCAGTGTACCCCAATGGTAACGCGCGCCCCACAGGGGGCGCTGGAGCTGTGGCCATGCTGATTGGGCCAAATGCCCCACTAGCTCTGGAGCAAGGTTTGTAGTAAACTAAGACCAAGAGGCTGTGCACAGTATATCCAAACATAGATGTGCATCCCAAGTTGCATTCTAAACCAACATACAAACCAAGCCAGGCTTGGTGGTATACTCCTCTCGTCCCAGCACTTGGGAGGCTGAGGCAGGAAGATTGCCATGTGACCAGGTCAGTTTGGGCTACACAGTGAGTTCTGAGCCTGGAATACATACCAAGACCTTGTCTCAAAACCAAACTAAACCAAACCAAACAGCACAGTGCAGTCAGTGTGGGCTTGAGGATGCTGTCACTGGCCTCCTAAAAGGTATTCTCTTGAGTGGAGGGCAAGTCCGGAGGAAAGAGGGAGTGAGCAAGGGCTCCTTATTGGAATAGTGGTGCATACAGTGAGTAGTAGAGACACAGATAAGAAACTAAGGGAATTAAAAGGGCATTTGATGCAGAAATAAGCCCAGTGTAGAGTGAGCCTTTCTCTTGAGGATTTGGGATCTGTTTCAGATTTTTCTAAGTCCACATGAGTGCAGAAAGGGAGCCTCCAATGTGCAATGCTACCAACTATTCCTCTCCTTTCAAATAGATGAAAGGCGAGGACTAGGCTCCAGTTTGGGCATAGGAGATAGGCAGAATCCAGAAGCTCCTTCCCTGGCTCACCCAGCCCTTCTGCTGGAGCAGGGATGCCTTCTGGGGTCCCTGGAACCCTCTCTGTGCTTTTCCAGGACTTAGAGGAACCCACATGGAGAACGCCTATGATTTCTACAAACCAAATTTGGCCTCTGAGTATCCGTTGGTGGATGGCAAGCTCTCCATTCAGTGTTACCTGCGGGCCTTGGATAGATGCTACGCATCATACCGCCGAAAAATCCAGAATCAGTGGAAGCAAGGTATAGGATTTGGAGGGCAAGCGTTGGGGCTCTATTTACGTGGACATGATCTCTTTCTCCTTCCCTGAAAACAATGTCAAGAAAATTGTTTCATATCCTTTCTCATGCTCTTCCTTGGGTTGATACTAAAATGCAGTTCAATTTCATTTAAATTCAAATATAAAATTGTGGGCTGGGGAGATAACTCAGTGGTCTAAGTGCCTGCCTAGCAAGAGCAAGGACCCAGGTTCGATCCCCTGTACCACCTGCTGTGGCAGCCCTGGAACCCCAGGTGCACTGTGCTGGCCACTGAAGCTGGGTATGGTGGCACATGCCTATAACCCCAGGGCTGGGAAGGTTGAGACAGGAGGATCACTACGAGTCTAACCTGCATAGAAAGACCCTGTACCAAATAGATAAAATTTAAAAAATAATGATTGAAATATAAAATTGCCTATAATGTGAGCTAAATTTAATAAATCAACAATTCAGGGCAAAACCACCGATGTGAAACCGGAGGATGTCCCTACCTGGGGTGACACTGTTTTGAGGCAGAGTGACCACATCCTGCTGAGGCTTGGATTTGCTTCTGTTGAAGTCAGGCACAGTTGGATTCTTGCTTTATCTGCCTGATATGGAAAGTCTTATGCATGTTTTCTGAATAATGAAGTATGTGATTTTCTCTGGCTGGTGGTGTTAGAGGTTGATTTTATTTTCACATTTACTTTTTGAATTTCCCTGCTACAAAATAGATGCCACTTTTATAATCAAGAAGAAGAAAGTAAATATTATTTTAAAATACAGAGAAAGGCCTTTTAAAGATATCGCTATCAGCTTAGTCATCTTGGCCTAGATGGGCATCAGCAAAAGGCAGTTTTGACTGTAAGAAAAAACATGTGCTGGAGCATCAGACCTAGGGTTCCTCGGCACACTTAGTCCTCAGTCGGGAGGTCAGTGTGGTTTACCATCATTCACCTCCTTGCTTTCATGCATCCCTTTCCAGATGGCATCGACCGGCCTTTCACCCTTGATGACATACAGTATATGATCTTTCACACACCCTTTTGCAAGATGGTTCAGAAATCTCTGGCACGCCTGGTGCTCAGTGACTTCCTGTCATCCAGCAGTGACACACAGAACAATTCGTATAAGGGCCTGGAGGCCTTCAGGTAAGTCCTCCTTATGGGGAGCCTTGAGGCTCTTGAGGGGTAAATCATGAAGCTGTAAGCCTGAGTCACCAGCACCCCTGTATCACCAGCATCCCTGAGCAGAGCAAATAACCCTCCAGTCCAACTGGAGGTGGAGGCAGGAGGTGGGACTAGTCTGTATGGGGCTTTCCATGTGTCCTCCAAGGGGATCTTGGGAGGGAGTTTGCCAGCACCTCTGGATCAAGCGACCATGAAAACCAGCAGTCATACTACAAACTCATGGTGTACTGAAATAAGTGTACCCTGTGCCCCCTGGCCTAGAAGATGTCACAGTCTACACAGACAGGCACACAGAAGCAAGGCAGTGCAGGGTGACTATGTGTGAGCATCGCCGAGCTTTTTTGCCCACTTTTGTTTGGGGGCCTCAGTTTTTCCCATCTATAAAATGAACATAATGCTGCTCACCTCCCAAGTTATCAAAGTAGGAAGGCTGTCTGTTGGCAGGAAGGCAATTAGGAAAGAAGAATCTGGAACTCTCACTGAGAAGGAAACCCTTCCCATTCTTCTTGGTGTCTATTTATTTCAAAATTTGGAGAACTAACAACTTCCTCTACCACTAACTACCACTACTAATCCTGACATTAGACATGAAAGTGAAGCCCCCCATCAAGACAAAAAATATAACTATACAGGAGAAGATAGCCAATATCTGTAATAAATAAGAGCTTATCAGTAATGACTAAATACCTTAATGGAAAAATAAGCAATGGATACAAATCAGAAATTCCTGAAAGAAGAAATGCATATAATCTCATATGAAAATGTGCATACTCATTAGCTTAAAAAACTAAGCAAGTTACCATTGTCTTTACTTATTTTTTATAGCTTTGAATGCCTAGAACTGATGAGGCTGTAGGCAAATGGGCACTAGTGAATGTACAAATTGAACAAATGTTTTGAGGCGTATGGGAACATGAAGCTTCAAGCTTTAAGATAGACACGTCTTTCAGCTCACTAATTCTACATGTTTGACAGAACACTTAGCTCCTCCCTGTAATATTTTAACAAGTGATGGACAGAAGCAGGATTGGTTCAGATATGACACATCTTGTTATGAGTCACTTTTCAGCCTTTAAAAATAATGTTATATGGGGGCCAGTGATATAGATCAGTGGTCTAAGGCACCTGCTTAGGCAAGCTTAGGCAGGCACAGGGAACTGCGGTTCGATCCCCAGCACCACATGCTGGCCAAAAGAA
This sequence comes from Tympanoctomys barrerae, assembly GCA_002564285.1. Classification (NCBI taxonomy): domain Eukaryota; kingdom Metazoa; phylum Chordata; class Mammalia; order Rodentia; family Octodontidae; genus Tympanoctomys; species Tympanoctomys barrerae. The sequence goes on along the minus strand of NDGN011361446.1, from coordinate 2,059 downwards.
AAAAAAAATAATGGTGTATGGCTTGGGGTGTAGTTTAGTGTGCTTAGCATGAACAATGTCCTGGGTCCAATTCTCATCTTCAAAAAACCCCATAATAATTATTATTATTATTAAATAATGTGATGTATATAATATATAATATGTATTATGTATATTATTTATGACTCTGTTTCCTTCTCTGTAAAATTGAGAAAAATGATGCAACATAAGGCACAAGGCCGTTCTAGAGATTTTTCTTTGTCTGTAATCCCAGCCCTTGCAAGGCTGTGGTAGGACGAGGAGTTTGAGGCCAGTCAGACATACACGATGAGATCTGAGTTCAAACTCAGGGCTGGGAAGACACGCGGAACAGAATGTCTAGTGTGACTTTGGTTCTGATTTTCTAGTGAACTGTGTGACAGTAGAGATGGGTTCCACGAGGAACATAGAGCCCAGCTATGGTCCCTGCATGGCAGGACTGCTGACGGTATGCTTTCTGCTGTGCATTTCTGGATTTTTAAATATCATGGGCCAACTAAGTGCATGAAAAGTTCTCAACATCACTGGACATTAGAGAAATGCAAGTTAAAACTATACTGAGGTACCATCTTACCCCAGAAAGAATTGTTATCATTAGAAAAACTAATAATAACAAATGCTGGCAAGGATGTGGGGGAAGGAGCCCTTCTATATTGTTGATAAGAATGTAAACTAGTAAACCATTATAGAAATCAGTGTGGGGATTCATCAAAAAACTAAAAATGAAAATTCCATTTGACCCAGCTATCCACTTTCTAGGCATCTTCCCCTAAGAGCTAAAATCAGCATGTTTCAGTGATGCACACATACCCATGATTATAGCAGTACAATGTGTAATATCTAGATCTTGGAAACAGGGTGTATGTCCATCAATAGATGAACAGGTAAGAAAAATGTGTTACTTATACATGATGGAATACTACACTGTCATAAAAAAGATAAACTTGAAGATTCATAGGTAAATTGGTATCACTTGAGTGCATAATGAATCATACACCCAAGCTCAAATATTGCATAATTTCTTTTATATGAAAAACACAAAGAATAAAACAAAAGAGAAGATACATAGGAAAAAGGGAGAAATCCAAATACATCCCCAAACTGAAAATTCTATTCATTTAAAAATATGTCAATGTATATGTTAACTGGTTTTACTTATGTTACTAGTTTAAGTTAGTTCATTGAAAAGAAAGATTTGTGTTATTATGTTTATTTCTTTATGTTTTGGTCTATGTTTTTTACTCAAAGTAAGTACTTTGAAGATAAAGATACAGTGTAAGACTGGGGTATGGCTCAGTGGCATAAGTACTTTGCCTGGCAAGCTCAAGATCCTGAGTTCTATTCTTGGTTTGAAAAAAAAAATCAGTGTAATAAGTAGTGCTATTCTTTTATTATCTGATTATGAAACTTTTTTATAAAATAAAAATTTTACCAAAACCAAAAATACTGTAGGCCAGGCATTGGTGCATGCTTGTAATCCCAGCTCTTGGGAGGCCAAGGCGGGAGGATTGCTTAGGTCATGTTCATTCTGAGCTGCTTAGTGAGTTCAAGGCCGACCAGCACTACATAGGGAGAGCTTGTCTCACAAACCCATAAGCTTACACAAATACTGAAAATGCGTGTCCCAAAGCCTTGAGTTCAGAAGCGGCTCTTTCCCACTTGCTCCCTTCTCCCCACCTGGTCACCTCTCACTGCCTCCCAGGAACCTAAAGCTGGAAGAAACCTACACCAACAAGGACGTGGACAAAGCCCTTCTGAAAGCTTCCCTGAACATGTTCAACAAGAAGACCAGGGCCTCCCTCTACCTCTCCACGCACAATGGGAACATGTACACCTCATCCCTGTATGGCTGTCTGGCCTCACTTCTGGCACAGTGAGTCCTGTATCTCCCTCTGTTCCTTGTCCCACATCCCATTAGTCTGGGGAGCCAACCAAGTTTGTTTGCTCTGGCGAGGAGCACTTCTTGTTCTTGTTCTTATTCTTCTTGTTCTTCTTGTTCTTGTTCTTCTTGTTCTTGTTCTTGTTCTTCTTGTTCTTGTTC
>NDGN011361429.1:0-12332 GCA_002564285.1 Tympanoctomys barrerae | reverse complement strand
CAGCTGCAGGGTTACACCCCAGGCATGTATGCCAGGTCTGAGCTGTGCCTGGAGCGGGCAAAGAGGAGTAGGGGGTAGAGGAATTCCTCCTCCGTGGGCGGGATTGGGGAGGTGCTGCAGAGTGGTCGGGAGCGTCCCAAGGGGGTCGAGGTGGGTCTGGCACACGCTGCGCCTGGGCTGGGACTGGTCCCGCTGGCGCAGGCTAGCAGGAATCTCACCCACATAGTCACTGGACCTAGGATGGGACTGGGTCTGGGTGTTCCCTGAAAGTGGCAGAAATTCCTGCTCGGCGGGCGGGGTCTGGGATGAGCGGAAGAGTGGTCGGGGCAGTCCGAAGGGGGTGGGAGTGGGTCTGGCCCACGCTGCGCCTGGGCTGGGACTGGGCGCAGGCTATCAGGAAGCTCTCCCACACACTAACCGGACCTGGGCTGGGACTGTGTCTTGTAACATTTCTTTGATTTCAGTGTGAATTATAGTGAACTGACTTTAGTGTCAGTAGATTTTCTTTATTTGCACATATTATTAATTCTTCAAAGTATTATACTATTGCTCCAAAGACAAATTAATTATTAAAAAAGCAAGTCTTGTTAATATGGGATGTGAATATTAAAGAAAATATTCTGATACTTTTCAAAAATCTGAACATGTGCTATTATTGTGGGATGTTAACATTAATGAAAAATATTTTCATATGTACATCTAATTAAAATATTTAAATATAGTAGCTGCGCTTGATTATGTGACTTTACTTTATTTCAATTGATATGCACTCAAGATATATCTCGTATAACTTATTTATTGAAAACTTTTAGAATTTTTATTCAGACATTTTGTTACCATAAATACAGTATTAAAGAAAATAGAACATATGTTTGATTATATGTATGAATACTATGTAGAATTACACTTGTGATTTACTCTATAAATATTGCATAGTATTTAAATTAATTCATCTATTTTTCTCCTCTTTTCAACATGAACATACACATTCTTAAACTACACACTAAGACTATTTTTTCCATAATATGTATCCTGAAACTGGAATTATGTACTGATATCACAAGATAAATGCAATTATTATGTATTACAAAGAAATATGAACAAAAAAAATGAATAGAAAACTACATGTGGGAATTTATTTTTCAATTCTGCCTTGTAACATTTATAATAAATTTGAGTTGAAAATATTGATGTCATAATTCATTTATATTAACTGCTTCAGTGAAATTAACATAAAATTTTAAAAGATTATTTTTCACAGGCCATGATATAATTGGTTTAATATTAATGACAGCGGTCCAAATTACTAAAGTGTGCATATATAGATATATCTATAGATCTATTTAGATTTAAATTTATGTAGAAAGACATAGATTTATATCCATGTATATGGTGTGGGTAATGTGCCTTACTTACATATTAGCTATAGCATAAAGTACAGTAAATTTGGAATCTCTCCAAATACTTTATCTTGTTATTGCACAATTCCACACTATCATTCATTGTGATAACCTCATCCTCCAGAAGCTGCACTCTAACAATGAGAGATGTGTGTAGGCAAGATTGAATGCAACCTGTGTTTCTTTTCAGTGATTTATTGGTACTACATGCTTTAAACTTCTTTTAATAGATGTCCAACTTCTAAGTACACTGAGTAGTGGAAAACACAAATTGTGGGTGAGTCTCCACAGAAACTATTTGGTCAGTAATATAGTAATCCAGGGGCTGAGGTGATAGATCAATGGTCTAAGTGTCTGCCTGTCAAGCACAAGGACCCAAGGACCTGGGTTTGATCCTGAACACCACATGTTGTGCCAGCCCCGCGCTGTGCAGTGCACTGAAACCAGGAATGGTAGCATATGCCTGTAATCCCAGCACTGGAGAGTCTGAGTCTGGGGGATCACTATAAGTCTGAGCTGTGTAGCGAGAACCTGTACCAAATAAATAAATGTTTAAAAAAATATATACTAATCCAATTTTTACATTGATATAACTTAATAATGGCAATATTAACTGTATATATTGTATTTCAATAAATGTATATTAGTTAAATAAAATTATGAAGCACATTGTAGGATTTTAGTTTTATAGTTTTATAGTTATCTAATAAATCCCAAAACCTGAAAAAAGAAGTTCTTTAAACCATTTTAAATTGAAGTATATTTGGCTGTCTTATGAAGTAATTGAGGATTAATTGGTGCACAATAAACTGGACATAAACAAAGTGTGAAATTATATAAATTTTAACATATATGAAGCAAAAGGAGAGTTAGGTTTTTTTTTTCTTATAAACTAGCTAATTTAGTCTTCCAATGTTTCACAGATGTGGCCAAAGATCCAAGTTTCTCTTGTCTCCCTTGTAGCTGTTCCTTTCCAGGATCCATTTAAATTCCCCGGAACCTGTAGTGTGTATACTGCTGCTAGAGGCTCATGTACATTTCGAAGCCTGTCTAAGTGAGATCAGGCAGGAGGCAAAAGGTGGTTAGGTCTTCTTCCTTCAGCATAGATACACACCTTTGTTTTCATCAGTGTCCCCTCCTAGTGTTTTTCTGGCTGTATCACAATGTTTGATGATACCAAAATTTCTTTTTCTGCTTACCTTTGTATTTTGTTTTGGTTTGGGCCACTACAAGTTGTGATTAATATTTGTGGAGAAGTTTTCTGTGAACATATTTACTTTTATCTTGAGTAAATGCCTCACAGGACAATGGGTGGGTAGTGTGATAAACTGATGTTTAATATTTTTAAATAGTTTAAATGGCTTTTGGTATTTTTAATTTGTATTATTACAGGACTTTGCAGCTCAACTGCACATATGTGAAGATAGAGAAGAGTGTCCGAATTTTTCTTTTATATGACTGGAGAGGAAATATAAAGGAAACCAGTTCTGTCCTTTATTTCTTCATGTCCTAACCTCTGTATTATCATATTGCTTAGCCAATGAAAGTTCATCATATAATTATTAGTGTCTTATTACCTTATTAAAATTCATTTTTAGAGGAGATTTTCAGAAGTTCAGTTGTTCCAAGGCATCCGATTTGGTTGTTAACCGTCCTCTTAGGAAAGGTGTCATTCCGTAGAGAGGTCGTCACTGTTGAAACTAGTGTCCTTGCAATCACTACCTCGCATTCAGGTGAGGATTTCTTCCCTGAAAGTACCATATGGACAGGCAAGCTGGAAAAAATGTGGCTAAATCTTGGGCCAATGCAACATAAATTATGCACTAGACAGAATGTGCAGGAATAAAGGTGGAAGATATGGCAAAATAATAATGGACCATAAAAACTTTGAAAAAATGAAGTATTCAGGATAAAAGTACATTTTATAAGCAGAGGTCTGACATTTTGTTCCTTTATCGGATTGGATGGAAACTAGAAACAAGACTTTAATACCTTATTTACTAAAAGCAATACATTTTATTAAACATATGCTATAGTTTCTGTTGATGCTTGAATGAATAGTATGAATAGTATGAGCAAGTTATTATAAAATAATACAGGAAAATTATAAATAAGCTACAAATACAGTAAAAAAAAGTCAATTGCTCAAACAATAATGTAAAAGAGGAAGAAACAAATGGCCACATACAGATTTTTCCATGAGTAGGAAAATTTTTCACATAAAAACATGTACAGTAAAGAAAATTGACTGAATTTCAGCTGTGCTAAGTTTAAATATTTTTCCAATATTCAGCACATATTAGTATGCAACTAGATGTGCCTCTTTAATGTCCTAATGTGAGAAAAGGCTGGAAGAAAAATGAGTATTTGACAAACTATCATTCTGATCTAAATCATGTTCAGTATAAAGTATTACCTAGTAAAATATGCTTTTGCACACATTTAACAAAGAAATGAAGTTTATCTGCATGACAGGACTGCAGCAATACTAATGGCACTAGAGTCTCAGGACTTTGTACAGTCTCTATCTTAAACGCATGTTATAACAGATCTTACAGTGTCACATTTCTCTAGATAAATTCCAAGTGCCTGTACAAGTACAATGCTGTTACTACATACATCTAGAATATACCCCAAGCATCTCCTGAGGCCTGAGAAAGGGCTTTTGGAAGCTGACTGAGTTATAGGGGGTGACGTTCTGTCAGGAAGTGGGTCTTAGCTAGAAAAGATAAATCACAAAGCCTGCATTTATAGTGTATATCAGAGCTGGTGAGATAGTTCAGTGTATTAAACACCTGCTTAGGAAAGCAAAGGGCACAGGCTTTGATCCAATGGAGTGCACTGAGTGCACTGAGCTGGCATCTGAGTCCAGGTATGATGGCACATGCCTGTAATTCCAGTGCTGGGGAGGCTGAAACAGGAGGAATACTATGAGTTTGAGCTGTGTAGTGAGACCCTGAAAATAATAACAACAATAATAACAAAATAATAATAATAATAATAATAATAATCTAGAAATTCTTCTCCTGCTCCCATGCTCCTCATTTCTGTCTCTCTGCTCAGGACTTTCATGAGAGAAGCAGCTTTCCCCACTACATTCCTTCACCTGATATTTCTGCCTTGGAAACAGCCTGAAACCTTCAGCACTGATGTACTGGTTGATACATTGCTTAGAATGAAAGAAGTTTAGAAACTTAAGTGTTTCACCAGAGAGGCAGGTTTCTTATTTTATAACCATCCTCACCCTGTGCAACAAGAGCATAGACACTGAGTGAGATCTACACTCCCAGCCAAGGGTAGTTTGTTTATAATATAAGGAGGGGAGAGAAACTGGCTAGAAGCCACAGCTGCTGCCCTTCCATCTGCTCTTCACTGTTTTCTGCTGCCATGAAATGTTGCCTTCTGCCATGGGCCTCTCTGCCTGGGAGCCAGCCAAGTATAGACTGACATCTCTACAAACTGTGAGCTAAACAAGCTTTTCCTGCCTTCATTTTGCAGGTCAGGTATTTTTTCCCAGCAACAAGTGAAAAGTAACTGAGACAGAATTTGGTACCAGAAGAGTGGGGTCCTTGCTGTGACTATACCTGACAATGTGGATTGTGAGCTTTTGGGAATGGTTTATGGGAAGAAATAGGAAAAGTTTAGAGAGGTTACCTACAAGTGGAGAGCTGTAATGCCTCCGGCTCTTCTGTATGGGAAATTCTAGTCAGAACTCAGAAGATCAGAATGCTGATAGAAAGTATGCCTTTGAAAACTAGGCTAGGGAAATTTTTGGTAGGAAGAAGAACTGCATTGGTTGTTGGACTCTGGATGATTTGTGTTTGGCCTTGGAAAAACTTTGCATTTTGCTCATATCCTGAGACTTTGCCTGAGACTGAGATTAAGCAACATGGATTAGTTAATCTTGAAAAAGAAATCTCAAGGCAGTCAAATGTTGAGGCAGTAGCATGGCCAAATTGGGGGCTTTTAGTCAGACATGTATTAGAGTCAAGGGCAAAGAGCCCAGCAGGATGATTGATTGATTGATTGATTGATTGATTTATCTATTTTATGTATTTGGTACAGGGTCTATAGGGGCTCACTATGTAAATTGGACTCGTAGTGACCCTTCTGTTTATAGCCTCTCAAGAGCTGGGATTACAGGTGGGAGCCAACACACCCAGTCTCAATCAGTGACCCAGTGTGCCCTGGGGACAGGACCAGCATGGCAGACCCAGGGATGGAACCCCCAGACCCTGTGTCTGCCTAAACAGGAGCTTTAATCTGCTGAGCTCTTTGGCCATCCCCTTTCAGAAGGAAGATTTAAAATGTGAGTTTGGGTAGAAAGGAACCTCCAATAAAGCTGTGGGATGAAAAGACAGAGCTGAAGTCTCCATTGCCCAGAAGAATAGAAAAGATGTCATGAGGGCATCACAGAAGGTGGCAGGTTCTTTCCCTTCTCAGCCTCAGAATCACAAAGGTTGGGACTTTGATTTGAGGAGAAAGCTGCAGAGCCCCATGTTGCAGAATGGAGGTGGCAGCCACACCAGATTCCAGAATGGCACCAAAATAGATAATTTGTTCCTTGGAACCAGGACCAGACTGCCCAATGATTCAGGTACTCAATCCCTAATGTCAAGGGAGAAGAAGACCTGGCCAATGTTCCAGCTGGCAGCAAAACTTAGTATCACCCACATGACATTGGTTTTAGGGGCATTTGTAATGCAGCTCTGAGGTTAAGAAGGCCTCCAGGGCTCATGAGACAGATCACTGGACTAAGGCAAGGACAGGTAGTAGGGTTTGATACCTGGCACCATAGGCCATGCCGGGCCCAGCCCGAGGCTAGCTGAGCCAGCCACCAACTCCAGGAATGGTTGTGCATGCTTGTACTCTCAACTCTGGCTAGGCTGAAAGATCACTATGATCTGACCTGCACAGTGAGATCCTGTACCAAATATATTAAAGAAGAAGAAAGAGGAGAAGGAGGAGGAAGAGGAAGAGGAGGACAACAACAACATAGTGTATGGTATGTCAGGGTAATGTACTCCTGAAAGGGGGATGCATAAAGCTGAGGGTGAGGAGCCTATTCAGTGGAAACCCCAGAAGTATGGAAAAGCCAGAAAAATGGATTGTCTTAGAAAATCTGCAAGGAGGGAGAAAAGCCAACCCCAGAGAAAAGCTGTGAGAGCTACCAAGAGAAGTGTTGAATGGGTGGAGCCACATGGGGCTTTTTGAGTTCACAATTCATTACAGATTACTTTGGATGTTCCCACTGGAGCTGCAGGACTTAATATTTGCCCTTTGGGATTTTTGACCTGCTTTAGTCCCAATGCTTTGTATCCTGCTGCTTGTACCTTTTGGAATGGTAATGTTTTTCTTGTGCCATTGAATGTTGGAACTGTTTAACTTTTCATTTGGAGGGGGGGCTCACAGCTAAAAGTTTGCCTTGTATCTTGGAGGAGACTTGGGACTTGGACTTTTCAACAATGCTGAAATTGTTAGGATTTTGGATACTCTTAGTGATGGACTAAAATGCCTTTTGCAAAAGGGATACACATGGGTCTTTGGGGCCGAGTGTCCAGGGACAAAAGGTCATGGTTGTAATGTAATACAATGTTCAAGTTGTAAAATGCTAATAAGCATGTCTATGTACTAGAAACTGGTTTATGGAAATGTCTGGTTACCAAGTTGACAAGGCGAGGATTGTACTGCTTGATACATCATGTCAACTTGAGAAGTTTAGAAGTTTAATTAAGTGTTTCACCAGAGAGCCAGAGATTCTTACTTTGTAAATATCCTCATCTTGTGCAATGGACACTGGGTGAGTTCTGTGCCCCCAGCCCCAGGGTAGCTGGTTTATAATATAAGGAGGTGACAGAGACATGATAGAGCCTGCAGATGCTGCCCTTCCCTTTCCTCTTTGTTGTTTTCTGCTGCCATGAACTGTTGCCCTCTGCCATGGACCCTGTCTTGGAGCCAGCTGAGTATGGACTGAACACTCCATAAATTGTGAGCTAAATAAACTTTTCCTTCTTTAATTTGGGCATCAGGTATGTTGTCTCAGCAGTAAAAAAGAAGAGAAAAGTAACTAAGACAAATTGGAAATCTGATCACTCCAGATTACAAAATATTGTAAGTCAACATGCATGGTTTAGAAATTTTATTTTTCTTAATAGGTGGGTATTTCCTTTTACCTCCTGAATAACAAAGGATTGGTCTACAGTACATAGATCTTTTCAAATTCATGGGGGCATGGCTACATTTTATAACTATCTCCATTTAGATAATCAACCTCAAAAATATAAAAGTTTGACATATATACAATCTTACTCTTTCTGTAAAAAACTTAAATGTATCTGTAACTAGTGGAAGATAAGCTGTCCAATTACTGGATTTCTGTAGTTGAAGTAACAATTCAAATTTGTAAAATTAATCATTGCATAAACAAAATGCTAAAACAAGAGAAAGTGCCAATTCTCCCACAGTTCTTTCTCCGGCATGGAATACCACTGCAGAGGGTCAGAAGAATCAACACAGCTCTGCGTATCTTCTCCCAGGTTAGGAACCAACCCCAGAAGGCTCTAGCAGGTTCATGGGCTCTGTTGTCAGGGGATAAGTATGAAAGGGGAGGCCTGGAAGTACAAAGGTGCTGGCCAGTGAGTCAGGAAGTGAATAAAACTGCCTCACATTATTTATGTCTCAGATGAGTTCTCAGTACAGGCTCTAGAAGGGGATTTCAATTGAAGATGATGGTTAAAGAGACATAAGAAAGTAATGTCTGACTTTTAATTACAATGTACTCAAGTATATGGCGGCCTGGGAACGCCGTGTTCCGGATTACAATTCTTGTTACAGACTGCAATAAACTGATGGTGGACCGGTCTGCTCTGAGAGTGCAGTTTTCCCCTGTCAATTTTCCAGATAAAGGCTTAATTTTCCATAGTCACTTTTGAACAGTCACAGATATTTTTCAATCAGGGATCAGACACCTCAAATTAAAATTACTCCATTTTGTCTTAAAATTCTGGTATAGTTACCATGATACTTTAATCTGTAGGGTCATAAGATACATAGTGTTATCTTTCATTTTGTTTAAAGAGGTTGGAATTGAACTACTAAGCATATTTGACTTATTTTTCTAAAATCATTATGTGGTTCTAGTATTTGCATTTTATATAACAACCTGTATTTGCTCTCTGACAAAGCAATGACTTACAATTAATAATGTTCTTTGTACAAGAAATGAGAAGACAATTCTTTATGATTTGATAATCCTGATATAAAATACTCAAGAGTCAGATTAAATGAGTGAACTCAGTTTGAATGCAGACCAAGCTGTAGTTTATCTCATGATGTCAAATTTCTGTCAGTTTTCCAATTGCACGTGAGGCTGCACATTCTCCTTTATGACCTGTCAAACGTGGCTCATGATTCAGATGGGTCTCACTTTTATTTTTTTCCTGGTGCTATTTCAAGAAATTATTATTCACATATTTTTAAGGCAATGATTTTGTCAGGAGGATTGTCCTAGAGAATTAGGAACTCAAAAATCTTTGCAGAAGAATGAAATGATACCCAGAGGCTGTGGGAATTCAAAATCATATAAATTTATTAGAAACACTTAAAGAAGATATAAAAAGTACTCATAGTTTTTCAATCACTACACTGTAGTTTAAATTCATGATATACTAGATGACTCAAAGGATTTAAATGTTTAATATTTGTGACATTGTCTCTCTAATATTTTATATTTTTTCCAGTCAGGCAGAAATCTATAGCAATATTGCCATCTATCTTTTGAAGTTGTGGCATTCATTTTAGAAATAGAAATTGAATAAATTAAGTATTAATATTGCACTCACTTTGAAATATTTGTTGCATAAAATATTTCTTCTTTCTAAATTTCTTCTTTCATCTTTTATTGAAATAACTGGGAAAAAATGAATAAGACACAGAAATGTGTATGGAAAATAATAGTTCTATTTACTGCTGATCTTTATAGACTTATAATTCTCAGAGGAGATGCTCTACTATATTTAATGTCTAGATTTATTAATATTTTATTGAATATAAACAAAAGATTTCAGCGGTAATGACAGGTTGCTGGTTAGTTACACGAACGTCTACTCATTTCCATTTGCCTCTGGGTGGTAATCTCATAGTTAGATCTGACTATACCTATTTATATTTGTATTACCTACACATGAGTACTATTTGGGGGTAAATGTCCACAAAGGCCTATACGTTGATGGTTAGGTCAGCAGCCTGCTGTGCTATTGAGTGGTCACTGAACATTTTGAAGCTAGTACATCTTAGAAACAAATTAACTCACTGAGTTGGCGATCTGCAAAGGCATGCTTGGATCCTTGCATTTCCTCTTTTTTCCTTTCCAGGTGCTATGAGCTGGGCAGCTTCCCTTTGGCCCACTCCCCTCGGTGGTGCTGTGCTGCCTTAGGACAAGTACTAAAGCAAAGGACCAGCTGGTCACAGACTAATGCTGCCCACTATGCCCTATTTTGCCTCAGGGAGGAAGAACACATTTTAGGAAATAATATAAACTAATGCTTCTCGGGAATGAGAAGAATTCTGAATTATAATTAAAATACACAAATATGTCTCCAGAAGGAAAATAATAGAAGGAATTTCAAATGTAAAACTAAGTTTTATCAACTTTTAGAGTAAAAAACAGGAAAATAAATCAATCCTTCTAAAAATTTCTTGGCTTTTCAGTCACTCTTTCCTCAATCCAGGACCTTTTACTGAATTCAGTCATCTAAAGAAGATAAAAGATGCTTCATATGCTTTGAATGGGAGCAAATGGTTTTTTCAGAAGCAAAAAGAAAGTCTGCTCCATGCATGACATGCGACAAGAAAATATTTCCTGGAGAAATAAAGTATATATTCTCCATTTCATAGGTGTAAATGTCTGTATCTGAAGGTCATAAACTTAAGGAAATATTGATAAATCTAAAGAAAAATTTTCTCGGAGTGAGGCATCTGCATGATTGTGCAAGAGGAGGAATCAGGACCTGGGCAGTCCGGAAACGCTTGCAGGCCAGAGGCAGTGCGGGCAGGCGGGGACATCAATCAGGTCCGCTTGTTTTTGAATCTCCCACATCCATAAGAAATACGAGAAATTTTCCTTTCTGAAGTCAGAATCATAAACACATTTTTTGAAAAATATGAATAAAATATTTTACTACATTTTAGATTAATTATAGAATACTAGAAAGAAACATTTTTGATGTTATTTTCATTGACTTTGAAAACAAACATCTTGGACACAGTCGGAATCTATCACCTCATTCTTGCGAAAGACTTCAAACAATAATCACGTGATTTATTTAATTTCATTTTTATTAAGAACCAACAAGAATACCCATAATAATGAAAACATAATGTGGCCAATGAAAATAGTTGCAAAAATTAGACATTTCAAAAAAATCTTTTATAAATTTAAAAGTAAAAAGTAAAATAAAATTCTTCTAGAACGTAACTGGAGATGCATTCTCTGTACCTTGGGTTGACAACTACTGTTCAGACTTAACAACATAGGTGTGAGCCAGCAAAAAACAATAAAAGCTTTACATTGAAACCTCATCAAAGAAGATAGATGGCAATTAAGCATCTGAAAAAAACTCAACAGCCTCTCTCATGAGAGTTCTGCATATAATCAATTAGATGCCATTAGATACCTGTTAGTATGCCCAAATCCAAACTCAGACAAGGATAGTTGTTGGTTGGATTGTCCAATTAAAATAACTGCAATGCTTTGCCTGGCTGGTGGAGTACAAGCATCCTGTTTGAAAGGCATTTTGGTTGTCTGCTACAAAGTTAAATATATTCTTACCATAAAGCCCAGCCGTTTCACTGCTTGGTATTTACCTAGATGAGCTGAAAACTTATGTCTACACAAAAACCTGCACATCAATATTTACAGAAGCTTTATTCACATTGTCCAAACTTAAAAACAATCAAGATAATCTTCAAGAGATGAATGAGTAAACAAACATGATTCTGAATATATAATATTCTGGAAAGGATGAAACTGTGGAAACCTGAAAATGATCGGTATCTATTTGGAGAGAAGGTGGAGAAAAAGGTGGAAAGAACATTTGTAAAGGAATGAAATTATTTTGGATGACAAAGTGATGAATTGTACACTATTATTTTTTCTCCAAAGCCATACAATGTACAATAACATGAACTCAAAAGTCAGTTACAAATTTAAGTTAATAAAAGTATATCAATAGTAGATCATATGTAATAACAAAGAGATCAATGTAATATCAGATATAAATTAGAGGAAGAACAACATGGGAGGAGAAGTGGGAGTAGGAAAAGGGTATGTAAGAGTACTGTAATTTCTGATTAACTTTTCTGTAAGTTTAAAACTACCCTAAAATATGTACATTAGTTTTTTAAGAGTTGGAAAAAATATTCAGGGAAAAGTGTGAAAAAATACAGCTTTATGTAAAGATTAAATGTCAATTTTCTATCTTGGGCTTAGCTCAGTGTTTGGCATGTTTTGTGTGTCAAGATGGAGGCTGTAGAGCAGTAGTGGTGACGATGAATATGGTGATGAAGGTGATCAAGGAAAAGGAAGATATCTTAGATAAATGATCTTTACCAAAAAGAGCTCTCTGATCTCAGAAAAAAATAAATAAGGATCGGAAACCTGAGGACAACCTTACAGAAAGCTTCCCAAGAAAGACACCATTTTAACAGAGATGTCAAAGTACATAAATTAGTTAGACAGAGCAAGAGATAACGATGCATCCCAGCATAGAGTTGAGGCTTTGTAAAGTGTATATATACACATATATATGTTTCATATATAGTATATATAATATATAAAATATATTATATATACTATATATAGTATATTTCAGTAGTATATGTAGCATATAAATGTAGGCATATATATATATATATATATATATATATATATAT
>NDGN011361418.1:0-44570 GCA_002564285.1 Tympanoctomys barrerae | reverse complement strand
GTGTTAATATCTTCCTTATATTATATCTGTTCCTCTAAGTAAAACCCTAACCAATACAAGAGTATTTCAGATCTTTTGATTATGAATACTAATTTCCTGGGGGTGTATGCCTATAATTCCAGCTACTCTGGAGGCTGAGACAGGAGGATCATGGCTCATTGGAATAAGTGCTTCCCTGGTAAGCACAAGGGCCTGAGTTCAATCCCTGGTTCCGAAAAAAAAAAAAAAAGTTATTTGTTGAGTGCTTATCCTATGACATGCTTTCTTGTTTTCCTTTTCATATGAGATGAAGATACCAAGGCTCACACATGAATCAGGGATGTGTGATTTATAGATTTCTCTGTAAATGTGGAGGGGAGCTGGGATCTGAGTCTGGTTTGTCTGCTTCTGGGGCCCAGTGCTTTTTCCATTACTCCATCTATGAAGGAGAAGCCACTTCCCGGGACATTCATGCTTGCTCTTCCTTTTTATTGAGCTACCAGAACAGGATTCCAGGCCCCGGAGGCCACAGGCACAGCTGAGAGGAAGGAGCTCTTGTTCTAAAAACAAAATTGGTAGGAAAGCTCTCTATGGCACTTGATGTTACCTGTGGAATGACCAGGTGAGAAAAGTGTGCTTCTATGGTCCTTTACGAGAGGCTCAGGGCTCGGGGGGCATAGTGCCTTTGCCTCCACCTGACAAGGCGTCAAGGTACCTGTGGCGGGGGGATAAAGAAAGGGACCAGTTGGAGGTTTTGATTCTTCTCTTCCTCCACTTTTTTTGCATTTCTTTTCCTCTCTCATTAGAAAGTAACCTGATAAGTGTTCTCTCCCATGAAACTGTGGAAACCAGGGAATGATCTAAATGTGCTCTGTGGCCACTAAAAATGATACCATGAGCATATATTTTCTGGAGTGGAAAGATGTTCATGACATATGGTGAATTGAATACAGAAGGTTTCCGAATAGTACGTACAAGAATGAACCCAGTTTCATGAATATGTATTCAACTATGTGCACATATACAGGGAGACACAGATTTACATAGGGAAATGCCTAGAAACATACATCAAATGTTAATAGTGGTTATCCCCCCAAATGGGGGAATTTTATAATCTGTTGTTTATGCCTTTTATAATGATTACATACTGTATAATAAGACACACTACTATAGTTCGTTTTTGAAGAGAGGAATAAAGAAACATTTTTATAGTTCAATCACTGATTGGGTGAACTTAACACAAACCATGAACTGCTCATCTGTAAAGAGGGGGCCCTATCCCACCTCTGAAGTTGGTGGGAGGCTTGGACAGTCCGCACAGGAGAGCCAGGTGTCCAGAGCAGCTGTGTGTCCCTCTCCTGCCCCTCGCCCTTCCGCTCTGTTC
Source organism: Tympanoctomys barrerae (assembly GCA_002564285.1). Lineage (NCBI taxonomy): Eukaryota > Metazoa > Chordata > Mammalia > Rodentia > Octodontidae > Tympanoctomys > Tympanoctomys barrerae. The sequence continues at coordinate 43,207 of NDGN011361418.1, read as the reverse complement.
CTCTCTCTGCCCTCCTCCATCCTCCTTCCGCATACATTCTGCAGCTCTTTCTGCTCCAGCCTTTCTGCACCTGTCTTCAACCCACAATGACTAAGAAGCCAGCCCCTCTCAGGCATACAGTCCCACTGATGTCTCAGCAGGACAGCAGCAGGCCCCGGGGAGCCCCAGGATCCTAGTTTCCCTATCCCAGTGGTTTAGGAAGAGGGTGGTCCTAGCATCTTATGGCAGCTGCCTCTTGGGGTCCTTTGGTGGGCCTCGCTCTGTGGGGCGGCCACCTTCTTGGGCAGCTCTGTCTGAACTTTAGCCTCCAGAAGACAGGCCAGACTTTTTTGAGCTGCAGGGCACAAATGCAGGCTGTGCGACAGGGGCTGGACACAGGAAGCTCTTTTGCTTTATCTCCTGCTGCACCCTCACCCCACTTTCCAGTCTCAGGAGGGGCCCTACCCACTTCACCTTTGCTCCTGTCTTGCTCCTGGGTACCTCACTGACAATGGATGTCTATTAAGTATGCAGCTGTCCATGTTATGACCCTCACTTTGTGTGAAGGTGAGGAATCAGGTGTAGAGAGGCCAAATAACCTCTCCAAGGTCAACGGCTCCAACCTATCCTCTAGGGCTGGCTTCCCAGAACAGAACCTCTCTGAAAGACCTTTCTTAACCTGACTCCTCAGCCAGGACCAGGGTCTCCTCCTCTTCCTCTCAGCCCACACAGCTCTGTCTTTCTGGAATGGTCTGGGCTTTATTTATAGAACTGAGACCGTAGTAATGAATGAGGTTATAGGATAGCAAGGGAAGCAATGAGTAACCTGTCAGTCAAAGAGAACAAGAACAAGTTAGTGATCCTTAGATACAGAGCGCTGTGGCAGGCTTGCACACGTGTGGTTGCACTCACCCTCTCCAGAGTCTAACAGCCTTCCTCAAGCCCGAGATCCTGCAGCAGTAAAGCAGCATGGTACGTGGCAAAGCATAGCGCTGCGTGCTATTCCATGTCTTTCTGCTCTCTGATCCTGGATTCTCATGCATAAAGTGAAGATGAATGACCTAAGGCATATGGCACAGGCTGTGCTTTTAGCCTAATACCCCTTCTGTCCTCCTCAGCAGTCACTATCTCGTCCCCATATTGAGTCAGGCACATGAACACCTGGATTGTACCTGGTACTATATTCCCCAGTCTCCTGGCAGTAAAAGTACCCCAAACTAAGTTGTTTTCAAAGCAATGTAGGCAGAGCTGACAAGTCGGACTCTGTGCTCTTTCTCCTTGCCCGAGTCTGTGATGCTGATGGCGACAGTGCCACGCTGGAATGCAGAGATGCCCGTCAACATGGAAGAAACAAAGACTCCACAGCTTCACAGCTCCCTGGTGCAGAACTCCTGGCCCAGGGAGGAATTTTACATGAGGGGACAAACAAGTTGTGACCAAAAAGTACACTGAATAATTCAAATAATTTTATAGTAAAACACACATTGGTATTAATCCTCTCGAAATACTCCCCTTTCTTTAGACATATCCATCACATCTTGCTTCTACTTTCTCTATAAGCACTGCACACACGTGAACCGATGGGCCCTGGCAGCTTCTCGTGCCACTTTCTGAAGTGGTTCTGGAGTCGTCTTTGTTGTCTTTGCTTGAGCTGTCTTGCTTGCCTTGATGTCCTGAAACGTTTGCCTTTCAGGGTCATTTTGACTTTGGGGACAGCCAGAAGTTGCACAGTGCCAGATCTAAGGAACAGGCGGGGGGACACATCATGTTGGTACAGCCTGCCTGGCTTCTGGGTGGCCCTCCATGGCAGGACTCACCGTATTTTTGGCCACACTTCATAAAGACACTCACTCAGGTGATTTTAAGAACGGTGTGTGAAGGTGGTGAGAACAACGGCACAAGTGTATTCCGAGCAGGCGGCAGCACTCTGAGCAGGATTCACGGCACTGTGTCCTTTACTGTAATAAATTTTTTCAGTGTAAACATTTCACGACGATGTTATGGTCACCCTACTCATAGGTGAAGCATCTCTACTCTTAGGTTGAATCCACATTTCTTCTAACAGACTTATAAGGTTTTTATGACAATTCAGTTTTTTGTGGTTTTACTGGAGTGATGCTTCGGTCCCCCTCTACCTGGGCCAGAGCAGACACCATCCCCACCAAGAGAAGTCGCCTCAGAAACTGCTCCATAAGTACCAGTTACAATTTCTTACACAGGCCCCAGGCATTTCCTATGATCGAATCAGTCAGACGTGACAGAAATGACAGAAAGGCACAGATGTGGGACAACAACTATCATTTCTTCTTAGGAAAAATACAAACCAAACAATGCCTGAGTCACCAAAGCTGCCAGCCTCGTGCAGGACAATGCCTCATCCAGTATCTGAGCATACTGTTTTGCAAACACTGCCCACAAGCGGACAAGGCCCTGCATGTGGGTTCTACATGATCCCCGTCCCAGGAAGAGTTCATGGCCTCTTTTCTTGTGAGTGCCTTGTGTGCTGGACACAAAGCCATGGCCCTTGAGGACAGGCTCTGGCTTGTCTCTGTCCAACAGGACCAGCTACATAATCTGTGAGATCCAGAAAAACATGGCCAGCAGGAGCCCCTTGTTTCTAAACTGAAAAATTTCAAAATGGTGGCAGCATGCATGAAAATAAGTTCGGGGCCCTACAGGATGTTGGCTCACATGACTAGAAAGCTAGCGCTGGCCATGGCGTGGCCCCAGCTCTGGTGGCACACCATAGGCATTGTGTGGCCAATGTCTGGTGGCGTGAATGGATCCCACAGTACACAGGGCCCCAGGTGCTTCGGTTTTACCATCAAAGAAGCTGAGCTTTTCTTCTCTTTTTTCCCAGACCCAATTCTTAACATTGCTTGGAGGAGGCCCCTGAGAAAGGTGGGGGTCAGAGGGTAGAGGTCACCCAGAAAACAGGCTTCCCTGAATGAACAAGTGGGCAGGAGCAAGCACCAGGCATTGCTGAGCCATTCGCCTTCTTTCTTGCCACAAGATATAAACTAATCTATTTAGTTAGAAAAACATGGTTTATTGCAATCTAAGTAATTTGTATTTCTTTCTCCACCACAAGATGTAAACTAATCTAGTTAGCTAGAGCAAGTTGGTTTAACTGAATTCAGGGTAATTACCCTCCAAAGCAAAGCGATGTGTGTGTTTTTTTGGTTGGCTGAGCTTTTTTCTTTTCTCCCCCCCCCCCTTTCCAGCATTCAAAGGTTAAGATATATATGTGCTTATGATTTAAATAAAACCCAGCCGTCTTTTGGTTTACTGGGGCCTTGGCCTTACTGGAGGGTCTCAGCCTCTATCACTGCCACCTGGGATTTCCCGAAAATGTGCTGGGGGTGGCATGGAAAATGTAGTTTGTGCTCTGGTGGAAAAACAATTTGTAACATTTCCTGGAGCAGTGGTGCACCAACTCACTGGGAGGGTATTTACCATAAGCTGGTAGAGCTAAGTAAGGGCAGCCTGAGGGCTGGGGGGGACACTGACCCCTGTCTCAGTCACTGTAGCCTGGGGGCCTCCAAGGTAGCCTGTGTATAACCAATCTAGCACAGACATGGAAATGCTCTTCTCAAGCCACCATGTCCCAGGGCCTGCTCACACTTCTTGGCCATTTCTGTCCCCATGAGACACGGGGAAAACTGAGTCTCACAGGACCAAATAATAGGTCTGGAGCTTGAGTCTAGGAGGCAGCCTAGAACCCTCAGAATCTCTCCCCATGGCATGGCCTGAGCTCTGGTAGCACACAGTAAGTGAATGTTTGGTGGGGTGAATGGGATTCCAAGACACACGTGGCAGGCTGCTGACCACTTCTGAGTATCTGGGCAGCTCCTGATTGCGAGAAAGTTCTTCTTCACTTCACCATGCCTATTTCCCTTCAGGCCCAGCTCTACCCTGTGATGCTGTCTTTCCCCTCTGTTCCAGGGAAGCTTGCAGATGTTAGGGGAGTACATTTGTCTTCCCCAAACTTCTCCTCTGACCCTTTGCTCTCTTCACACCCGCACCAGGATCAGAACCTCTCTCTCTCCTGACTAGGGTGGCACTGCAGAGCGATCGACCTCTTTTGCAATTTGTCCTGGTCACCCCTATGAATAGTCACCTCTATGGCTTCCAGGTATTATACTGGTGGAAGTGGAGTACTTGGGGGATATTAAAGTATGCTCTGCTACCATTAAAAGTGATATTATGTAATATTATGCTGCCATTTCTAATGGTTCTGATACTATCTAGCCAATCACTTACCAGCGATTTTTTTTTTTTTTCAGAACCAGGGATTGAACTCAGCCCTTGCACTTGCCAGGCAAGTGCTTATTCTACTGAACTATGTCCCTGGCCCTCTGATCACTTACCTAGTATCTGTTTGGCCCTTTGTCCTTAGACCAGGTGAGTACAGTTCCCCCACTTTCTGAGATGTTTCTCTGAGTGACTTTCCTTTTATTCTCTGAGGTCCTGACACTGATTAAGCACAGGAACCCACGGGGTGGTCAGCACCCCATGAATATGAACCCCTATCAAATCGCTTGGGGGCCAGTGGAGAGACCTACTCTCTTGTGCTCTTTCCTACCTGCTCATGCTGCCCATTGCCCAGCTCCAGAGGAGCAGACACATCCTTTCTGATTACAGAAGGAGCAGTAAACTGGAGAACAAGGGGGCTGGATCACCACTGTAGCTCTAATTGTTGCTGCCAGTTCATAGATGAGGCAACTGAGGCTGGTAAGTTAATTTTCCCAGGTTTAGCAACTGAATACAAGGCAGAGTTAAGTTGGAACCCAGCCCAGCCTGGCTCCATATCCTGGATAATTTCTGCCACATGGCCACCTGCCTTCAGGAAACGGCAGAACTGCTGACTCTTTGGCAGCTTTCAGATTTTTGGAGCCTTCCTGTGGTCCCTACACACCATACGGCAGGACCTCGAAAACTGGAAATGGGAAATCGTGAAAGAAACTCTAGGAGCTGGCAGGTGAGCCTGAACCAACCTATGTCCCTAACAGCCAGGCCAGACATCACCACGTCCTTCCTTAGCAATGGCCTTGGAGAATGACATGAGTCCAGTGTTGCCAAGGCCAGAGCTGGGCCCACAAGGGCAAGCAAGAGGCAGGAGGAGTGCTGACCTGAAACTCTCCCAAACACAATGTGTCTATTAGGGACCCCGGGGAACATGCCCCTCAGCTCTTTCTCAGACTCTTGTCCTAATGATCATGACACACTCACTACGGCTGCTTGGGGAACAGAGGGGACTTCCTGGAGTGGCCAAGGAGCCAGGCACAAGGTGGAGGAATGTTGGAATTAATGAAGACAGGGCTAGAGCTAGTTCCTGTACCTGCGGCAGTTTTAGCAGCAATGTACAATTGCATAATTGAAATCAGGGGTGAGCACTGGTATGCAAGAAGCCTACTCCAATACTAGTAGGACTGCTCTGTACCCACCAGGCCTCTGACCCTCCAAAGCCAAAGCTTCCTGGGTGTCTCACCTGGCCTCTCCACACTGAGAAACAGCCAACCTGCAGGCACTTTTAAGAAGGCTTGAGTCAGCAGAACAGGCCTGGGCCCTGGGTGGGTGCATGGAAGCACAGCTGCACTCCCAGCGAGGGCTGCGGAGCAGACAGAACTTGCCCCAGCTCCTCCTTATGTGTCCAAAAGGCATTGGCTGGGCCCAGACTTTACTAGGCTCTTGACTAGAATCTGGGAATTGGTGTGAGCCCTATAGGCCTGTCCTCTGTCTCCAGTGCTCTGGTATAGACCTGGTTAGACATGTGCACTGTCTCATAGTCCAGACACACAGTTCAAACAGACACACAGCCTCTCCAGAACAGTGGGACGAATGCCACAAGGCAGGTATGTGTAGCAAGGAACAGGAGCGCTGGCACACAGGACAGATAGGCTTCTTCACTGGTGTCTTCAAGTACTCAGAACAGTGCCTGACATGTAGTAGGCTCTCAGTAAGTACCTCTCGCCACTCCTAGGGCTGACAGCAAATGGAGTGAGATAATCGGGGACAGACATTCCAGGGAGATGGAACACTGTGCACAAAAGTTGAAAGACACAAAAGAGAGCGTGAGCTGGGCAAAGACCAGAAGTAACCCATTGGAACTTAACCCCAAGAGGTCAAGGAAGGGGTGTGGAGGTCACATACTCCTCTTGAAGGCCCCTGAACACTGGGAATCTCTCACCAAGCTCACAGGGCATTAGGAACGGGCCTGGCATTGGGGCCTGGGGACTTACACTGAACACGGGCACGTTTGACGCAAGCCGTGCCTGGGCTCACTCCACTTGCGCACATGTGAGCAGGCTCTCCACTCACCCCACAGCCAGTTCAGAGCCACACTGGCTGCCAATGAACAGAGAGGACCTTCAAGAGGAAAACTAAGGTTCTGGGGTGCGCACAGCTTGGGAGGGTTGACAGGATCCAGCGCTTTCACTCCATTGAGCTGGGCTGAAGTCTGAGACGGTTGGATGGTAACAGGGGCCAGGTCTATTCCTGGGAAGAGCAGGTCTATGCCAAAAGCAGAGCACCTTGGCTTCTCTGGTGTGGAGGAGTGTGGGTGCAGTCAGTCTCCTGTGTCGGCAGTGTGAGGTGGCTGCTGTGCCTGGGCTGGATGCTGAGAGCTGAACACACAGCATGACCCAGGTTGCCTTGGCCTATAAGCTCTTGGAGTCATCTGCTTTTCACTGCAGGCCGCTGAGGCTCTGGCAGGGGTTGTGTTTGTTTTCTAGGGGTGCAGAGCAAGACAGGAAAGCCATTTGTGCGGGTCTGCAAGAACCTCAAGTCTCTGAAGAGGTCTCCTGAAGTAACCCCAGCTGGGAAGGCTGGAGCTGAGCAGTGGCGGATGCTCGGCTGGTCACTGCTCCTCACCCTAATTGGCAGAAGAACTGTTAACTTCGGGGAAATGCCTAAGTGGTGCGGGAGTGGGAAATTTGGGTTCAGGCCCTTGAAGAGGCCTTGTCCCCCTACTCTGTCTCACTGCCTCCCCCTCATGCTCAGTCCTCCATTTGTTCTCTCCTCGTTCACTGCACATTCCAACTGTAAAGCATCACTGCTGTTAGGTGCCCTGTAGTCACACAGGTGGGTCAAACATGGCCTTGGTGCCAAAGGGCCTCTGGCCTGCAGGGGCACAGTGAAAGGACAGGCCCGATGTGCACGAGCGCTGACAAAAAGTGCCCGCAGCAGCCGGGGTTGGGAGGCATGCAGTGCAGGTGGGAGGGGATGACGGCAGGGGACCAGGTCAGCTAGGAGAAGGAGGAGGAGGAGGAGGAGGAGGAGGAAGAGCAGGCAGCACCCGGGAGGCTCAGAGGTCAAGTACAAGAGAAGAGGAGGAAATGCCACTCTCACAGGGTGAGGGCGGGAAAGGAAGGCACAAACTCTGCATGTGGACAGACAGGCAAGAATTCCGTGTGGCCAGATGAGTGTGTGGGAAAGACAGCCTTAGGAGGGTCTCCTGCCCCCTTCCATTGGCCTCTTCTCTTATTCAAATCCACTTGTTTTCTTCTTCTCTTGCCTCTTATTTTTCCTCCATTCTTCCTGCTCAATATCTTCTCAATCTCTACCTGTGGTCATAAGGGGCACAATCTGGAAAGTTCCTGCTCTCTCTGGCACACTCAAATCTGTGCTACAAACAAGGTGTGCTTTTCTCATTTTATGGACCAGAAAATGGCTTGGAGAGGCCAAGTCAGGTGTCCAAGGTCACCTACAGCCCCAGCAGAGCAGGCAGGGTGGTGTCAGGTATTACAGACCGAGTCTAGCACATGGGTCACTGAGGTGAGAAGACAGCTTGGGGAGGGCCAAGGGCAGGCAGACCAGATAGGGCAAGGATTCCAGAAACCACCAGCAGGTGCGTGCACGATGCAGGCTGTTCTCGTCTGGCTGCTCTTCTGACATTCTGGAGTACCCACTTCTTCCTGTCTGGGCAGTGGGCAGCAAGCAGCATGGAGAAAGAAGCTGTCCTATCACTCATGCAACATTCTTCCAAGCTCCAAGAGGTTAGCGACCCACGCTATCACGTCCTTTTTGTCTCTTCTGGGAAAATTCTGAGTCCCTGTTGTGACTAATGCTTTGCATGTTGTCCACACGCTTGTGCCACAGAGGAAGAGCTGAGACAGGATGCCTGGGTTTGGTACTGTTTGTTTTGTAAAGAGCTGGTCTTTGCCACTGCAAATTTTGTTGCATCTACTGTCCTGTTTTGTTCTCACAGCAGATACTATTTTCTGGTAAGCAGAAAAGCAGACTCTGAACCCAGGTCTGTCTGATTCCAAACTCAGTGGCCTCAACTGTTGTCCTTTGCATTAAGAAATTCCTGTGGATTTTATTTGTCCTCCCTCTCCCTTCCTTTCCTTTGAGGCAGGCAAGTAGTGATGGAGAAGGCCGGTGGAAGTATGCACCCAGATCATAATCCTGTGGGCTGGCCACAAGCCAAGTAGAGTTGGAAACAAAGTAGACCAAGCTTTTCATACTCAACCAAGCCCCCTTTGCTCCCCCTGCAGACTGGGGAAACCAGTCATAGAATCAAGCCTGGAGGTAAACAAATTCAGGCACTTGAGCTGGGTCACCCTTTGGGCTGTGGATCCTTTTGTTCAGGCTGATGGGGGGCAGGAGGAGCTGGCTGCTGAAGTCCCAGTGGCCCCAGAAGACCACATCAAGAGCTGAGGACATTCCTTCCTCCTTTCTTAACTGGAGTACTCTTACTCATCCTTGGAGGTCACTCCTCGGGGACAGTCTCCCCAGAGCCCGTTCTTCCTAAGTCATCACTGCCTCTGTGGGGTCCAGGAAGCCTGCCATGTAGTAATTTTGTGCTGTAGCTTTCTGCTTATTGTAGGTCTCCCAATTAGCAGAAGCATGGTGCTCTGCGGGGCCTGCCTGTTAAATGAATGGGTCAGTAAACAAACAAGTGGGTCTGTGAATAAGTGGATGAATAAACAACCAAATGGACAAAAAGCAAAGGAAGTCAATTCATAATAGGCGAATGCAAGACTGAAAGAGTGGGTGAATGGAGTCGTGGCTGGTAGGCAAGCTCGCTGGCTGGCCAGTGAATGGACTGCTTGGCTCGGTCTCCCCATCCTAGCTGCCCACAGGAGGAGCCTGAGCGATCTCTCTGCCAGAACTGTAAGGTACACCAAGTGGCCGCGTCCACCTTGAGGGCTGTGTGATGCTGCAGTGCCACTTGGTATGAAAGCAGGAGGCAGTGAGCTCCCACCCTTATGCCTCTGCAAGGAAGCTTGGGAAAGAAGCCCTGCTGTTCCCTGCCACCCTGTAACCTTTCTTTGGGCTTCACTGCCAAATGAGAGGGTGGGGATGGAACAGATAGTTCAAAAGGACCGCCCAGTGACAGGGCAAGAGCACACACCTACATTAGCCCCTTGCTAGCCCAGGAGGCTACTCAAGCAGCTCCTGTCATCAGGCCTCACAGCGTGAGAAGTGGGCATCAACTAACTGCTCAGGAGGTGGGTGGCAAGGACTTCCTGCGGGAAGAGGCGCTGGCATAGGGTGAGTGAGTGGGTAGCAAGCACTGTAAGGGCTTCTGGGATGGCACAGGGCAGACAGGAAGTCTGCAACAGACTGGTCTCAGCTTCATGAACAGTCTTTTCACAGAAATTCAAGCGATTTTGAGACACTGAGCCACTGGTCTTATATGAGACTGGTATTTTTGCAAGGACCAATCATGGAGTCTAGATCACAGGGTTCTCCTGAGGACTAACTGATCTAAGCAGGGCGCAGCGTCTCCATGAGGCCCAGAGTCAGGTTTTATTATCCTTTTTGTACCCTGAGAACAGTGACATTCAGCTATGGAAAGCGACAGACCTTAGTCATAGAGCATGCCAGACCTGGGTTTCTACACTTTCTGCCCTCAGCCCCAACCCCATAGCAAATCAGAGGTCAGGACACCACAGGTTGGAGACACCAGCCTCCCTGCCCTCGAAGCATGACTTAGACCACAGGGACTCTGAGTCAGAGCATTTTCATCCAAAAGAGTGTTTCCCCTTTCAAGGTGGACCCTGAGGAGGTGGGTGTTTCTCTCCAGGGGACTGCTACACTGTCCTGCTCTGGGGACTGCTGCCACCCTCGATAAAGCATGAGAACTTTTCTTTAGGATAGTTCTGAAGGAGAAAACCATAACTCCTAGAAGCAGCTAAGACTCGTGCAGACAGAAAATGAAACATAGACAGAATTTAGCCACATCCCAGAGGTCAGTGGCAGTGCCCACTCCCTGCACTGGACCTGGCTCATGTAGGGCAGAATGAGGTCCTCTTCACTTGTATTTCTGCAGTACTGAGAACAGGGCTGCACGTAACAGGTGCTTCTGCCTGACTGCAGGCGGCTGTGGGAGAGCGGGCGAACCTCTTGGTCCATCTCATATTTTACAGATGGCTTGGCAAGGGGCATGAGGCGTTCCTTCCAAGATCACACAGAATCAGCGATGCATCCAGAATGGCAACTTGCCCTCTAACCCTCATGAACAGTGCTCCTTCCACAGCATCTGCCTGACCATCTTATTAAAGGCATTCAGAAACACCTTTGAGGTTTTTTTTTTTCTCAGCACTCTGTACCACATTTGGCCGAGATACACACTGACTGAGTGTTTGCTGAACTGGACCACAAAATTTCTTCTGTGCTTGGAGCTCAGTGAAACCTGTCCTTGTCAGGCCTGTGCTCTTGGTGGTCTCTCTCCCACCTTCAGGCTTCTCAGGAGGGATGACCACTGGGTCACGATGACCTGTGAATTTCTATCAGCAGAGGCATTTCCAGGCCCGAGATTGAGCTCTCCAAAGACACAAATAAGCAAGTTCTTTGTGACACCAGGACCAGCAGTCTGGAAAGCTAAGCCCCCTTGTGGGCTTGTGGACTAAGCAGAGGCTCTCTGAGCCTTTACTGGATGCCCTTCAGTACTTCCCAGACTACCAATGGATCTCTGGATGGTGATACACATACCCCTCATGACAAGAGAAAGAGGACAAAGCCCCTATCTCCTTCCAGGTGTCCCAACCAGCTATCCCTTGACATTCACCTACGGCCTCTCTTTTGAAATTAATTAGGTTTTATGCTGTACATTGCAAAGATCTTTCAGAGAACCTGATGATATAAAGTCAAGGGAAGCCTGCTGTCTCTGAAACCATTTGCTCCATGATCTCTGATTTGCAAAGCTCCCACTACATACAACAAGGTGTGGTACAGATTCTGGTGCAGGGCCAGGAGACTATGGACCAGTCCTCACATTCCTGGCAGTGGGGAAAGGAACCACATCCATATACATAGCAGCAGATCAATACAGGACTGCAGAGAGAAGCAAGGCAGCTAGTGTGTATCAAGTACCTAACATATGCTAGAATTCGGGCAAATACTTGTGTTTATCTTTACCTCAACTAGAAAGGTAGGTCCTACAGTGATCCTCAGCTGACAGGTAAGGCAGCGTGTGCAGAGAGGCCACACAGTTCATGAGGAGCAGAGCTGGGGCTGCAGGACCAGAGCTACTTACTTGCCATCTCACACCCTTTTCACTGCCCGCACTCCCACAGTGCTCCAGGCCTCTGTCTAGCTGCCAGGTGAGTGATTCCCATCCATACACTCCCATCTGGCTCCCTGGATAAACAGCAGCAGCGGGAGCAAAAGTCTGGGCCCAGGCTCAGGCTCAGGCTGGTGTGTGTCCGGCATAGTGCCCAGGACAGAGCAGGTACTTATGTCCCTGGGGGGTGATAGGACAACAGGGCTCAGCCAGGGCCCTACCAGAGATCAAGAACATGATTGAGGGGGTAGCCAGGGTTAGGTAAGGTCTGGGGCCAGGTAGAGAAAACAGTCCTAGGCCTGGTCTATGGCTTCATCCCAAAGTCAGGGATTCAGAATGGACAAGGCAGATCACACATCAGGGCCTCCCCACTGGCTTTATCAGCATCAGACAGAAGAAGGATACCAGCCAGGAGTGGTGTGCTGGGGTGGGACCCAGTGGGCTGGGCAGCATCCTGGCTTTTCAAGTTTTGCGCTGTGCAAGCCTGTCTGAGCTTCCAACCCTAACCCATCCATAAACGAGGCCTTTGTCTTCTCCTCCCCTCCCAGATCCAACCAGGTGTGAAATTCTTCTCTTCACCCACTGGATGCACCTTGGATCTGAATTCTTCTGTTTCTGTCACATCCCCTTGGCTTTAGTCACCAAAGTGAGTAGAAATCTCCCCCTAGAAATCTCCAACCACTTCCCTAGGTCCTGCACATCTCCTCTGGCCTCTCTATGATCTGTTCCCTGCAGTCTATGGAGAGCAATTTTTATCAGGACCAATCTGCTCATGAGACTCTATGTTCAAAGCCCTTAGGTGTTCTCTAGTGACTTGGGATGAAGCCTAAAAGTCCTGTGTGGCCTTATTAAAGCTTGGGCCCTGGCCCCAACCTTCCAGCCTCAGCAGGACCTCTCTGTCCCACATTCTCTACAACCTGAGAAGACCATCAGCTTTCCTTCCTGCCTCAAAGGTGCCATGCCCTTTTTCACATGCTGAAGCCCCTTCTCCATTGCCTGCTGCTGCCCATGATTCACCTTTGGGTCTCAGCTGGAACATCAGCTCCTCAGAGATGCCCTTCTGACCCTGGTCCAGGCCTCGGGTACATCACCTTATACCTCCATTCTGCTTCTCCGGCAATTACACAGCCATACATTTGGGCCATTACTTCTTCAAGGCCCATTTTTGCAACTGGATTCTCAAGAGGGAAAGAAATGGATACCCTGTCTTCAATGCCTAACCTAGTGCCTGGTGCAAAGTCAGAGCTCAATGTCAAGGGTTAATGAGATGAGTCAACACATCTTGGCCACACCTGACTTCCAACAGGATGCTGGAGGATCATACAGAAGGATGACTAAGAAAGAGTTTTATCATTATAATTGGCTCTTGAGGCATAAATTGTTAACTTTTTATATGTATTTATTAAGACATCTGGTCAAGCATCATATTCTAGATGCTTCTATAAGTGAATCTTTTTAGATAACATTAATATTCAAATCACTATACTTTAAACAAACCAAATTGCCTCCATAATGTAGGAAACCCTCATTCAATCACCTGAAGGTCTAAACAAAACAAAGACTGACCCGCCTCAAGGGGGAGACTTCTTTCAACTGGTGGCCTGGACTCTCCCTCTGTTTCTGGTCTGCTAGCCTAGTCCGCAGATTGTAGAGATATACCTTTGTAATCTGAGGAACCAATTCCGTAAAATCTCTCTCTCTCTCTCTCTCTCTCTCTCTCTCTCTCCTCTCATCATCCTCAGTATGTGGTGACTCTTCTTTCTCTCATATACACACACTCACATACTCACACACTCACACCCACATACATTAGTTGGAGAAATCTGATTTATATAAGTGATGCCTAAGAATTATAATCTAGAATGTTTGTGGCCCTCAGTCTTTGGCTTCCTCTCAGAGGGGAAGCTGCAGAGTCTGGGATCTGAAGATTTCCAGAAGACTCTTGATTTTGCCACTAAATATATAGGTAGTCCCCCAAGCCCCACATCACCAAGATTCTTCCCAGAAGTGGGGTCCCATGGAAGCTTGTCTTGCTCAAGAGTCTTAACAACTGGCCAGAACCCTTTAGAATCTCCTGAACAGTGACACAAGGCCACAGGAGCTTAGCAAAGATGACCCAGCAGTGTGCTATGAACTGAAAGCCCAGCTACGGGCAGAAGAGCTCCAGCTGATGGCAATGCACAGAACAGCAGAGTCAGCCCTGGAATGTCTCCATGAGGGAACTCAGGCAATTGGTTTCTCTAAGCATAAGAGGAGCTGTGGTCAAGTGACACAGAAAGAAAAGAGAGCCCCCCCTAAGTTTGGGCCCACTGTGCTGTAGCACACCAGAGACTGAAGAAGCTGGCATATATAACTGTTTCTATATATCTTCATTTATTTTAATGCTATTTGTGAGTCTTAGGACAGAAGAATTACACACCTTTTGTTCAACTCTTCTCTGTATAGCTCATACAAGTGTAATGTAAATGTCACAGTCATTTAAATTTCATGCTCCACTTACTTCTGTGCATAGAGATGTAACTGACTTTTCTGTATGGACATGATAGCAAATGACTTTGCTAAATTCACCTGTTCATTCTTGTGATTTGTCTCTACATTGTTTTGGATATTTCAAGCAATGTTTTAAGCAACATGTTCATAATAAAAATGGAACCATTCCTTCTCAAAAAAATAAAAAATAAAAAAAGTAAAAGAAGTTGGGCTCTTGCCCTCTCAGCTTCTTACCATGTTACTGAGGAAAAGGCCCTCAGGCCCAGGGATCAGGCTCAGGGAGGAAAATCTCATGCCACATGTGGAACAGCCCAGCCCTCAGTGCATCTGCCCTCTTCCTCTGCCAATGTTCCCTGTCTAACAATGTTGCCTGCCGGCTCCTTGAGGCAGCAGGGGGCCAGGATGAAATGTTCCCAGAGTCTGGAGAGGCCCCAAAGCTTCGGCCCAGAGGCTTTGGCTTTAGCAAAACTTGTGTCTGGACCTGATGTAGTGGAACCACTAGTCCAGGTAGCTCCAGGGTGGGCCTTTCCTTCTAGAACCCTACTCTGATACATTAGTCAGATGACCACCTCTAGATCCTGCCAGGAAGCCAGTGCCCCTGTGCCAGAGATGGGTGATAGGTTCCTTTCCTACTGGGCTGGATGGCTGTTGATCCAGCGGTTATGGGTACAGTGGTTGATAAGGTCAGGAGGACAGAGGGTGTGGCACAGCTTCCAACCATTTTTATAGAGGAAGGAAGCCAGGGTGCCTTCTGTGGTACTTGTAGCCTCACAGGCTGGTGCCACCTCTCAGCCTGTCCTGTCTCCTCCTGCTCTAGAGAGCTCATCCCAAAGCAATCATCAGATGCTGGGTGTATGTTACTAAAATGGGGGTGCAGTCACAGCATCAATCCCAGTTCCTGGATTCAAAAAGTAGACCTAGAACAAGCTCCACCCAGTAACAAGTCTATGCAGTATACATATATCCATAGATGAAATGGCACTCAAGTTCTGTATTGTGTAACATGTGCTGCAGATTGAATTTATAGCAATGACTGATGGCAGTGGTTGGAAAGGTCCCCTGGAGTGCCTGAGAGGACATGGAAGAACCAAGATGAAGAACGGCAAGAGGATAAGGGCATTTTTGAAGTGGGGTGCAGCCTGAGTTGGAGGTCAGAGGCTGAATTAGCCTTTTAGTCCAGTGCATGTGAACAGTGCCCCACGACTACCAGAGGAGCCAGGGACAGTCTTCATGCTCCAAGTGACTCAGCTCTACAGCCCTGTTTCCCTGACAATGCAGTAAATATGGGGCCTATAAATCCATTTGCAAACATCTACTCTTCCGGCATCTGCTTCTTTCCAAGTCAACAAGCCCAAAGCCATCCCAAGCAGTGTAAGCTGGCAGTGCCAAGCCCTGTGGAGCCGACTGCAGGAAGGAGGGGAGGCTTTGCAGGCTAAGGCCAGCTCCCACGCAAGAAGCCCATTGCCTTCTTGGCCAAAACAGAATGCAGGCAAGAAGCAGACAGGGGCCTCTGTAGTCACCTGCAGCAGAAAACCATCAAAGGCACAAAAGATGCTTTACCTTTGATAGGAGGCACCTCCACATGAGGAGAAAGGTGGGGCACCCATGATGGGATGATGAAGATGTTGATCCTAGGGCAACAAAAAAGGAGGCTGATAAATAGGCCGAGCCAGCCAGAGAAGGATGCAGGGAGCTGCGGGGAAAAATGCCAGGCCAGGTAGCACTAGGAACTATGTGAGCCCCGCTCCTGAGCCTGGATCCTCATATACAACATAGGGAAAACACTGCCCTGCCCTGACATCTACCCAGGAAGATGAGAGGACTAAAAATGAATTACAGGATTTATATTGGTCCGAGCTACACGAATGTGTCTTCATGGATAGGTGGGCTTTGGAGATGGCCTGGCCCTTGGTACCCAAAGTTTGGTCCAGCCACTACCCTGGAACTTATCAGAAATGCAGACTCTAGTCTCCTTACTCTACTTTCTGAACTGGATTCTGCATTCCAACATGACTCCAGGTGGTTCATGGGCACACTGAAGTTGGCTAACTATTGTTCTAGTCCATGAAGTAGGTCAGCCCCTTCTGTGGTGCAGAAACTGAAGCCCAGTGGGAATAAGCGACTTGCAGCAGGTCACACAGTTAATAAATGGTAGACATGAGCCCCAGGCTGCAATGCAGTGCAAGGGAGGATCACGAGCTAGCAACCTAGGTTCAAGTCCTGTCTCTGCCGCTAAGCACTGTGTGACCTGGGGACAGGGCAAGCTAATTTCTCTGAGCTTTGGCTTTGACATCTTTCAAACTGGGTGTAATGACAGCTCCCTGTTGGAATTATGGGAAGGATTTCATGGGATGTGCATGTTAGGGGTCTTGTATAACATGGCCTCATACTTAGTGTTTATAGGGGAGGCTCTTCCAGGCCTCACACTAAGCCTATGCAGCCTTACGTCCCCAGCGCCCCTGTTTTCATCTGTCTGGATTTGGCTCTCTTTAAGACCCCAGCCAAGCCCTGTTTCCTCTAGAAAGTTCCCTGTTGGAACCAGTCTCCAAGTAGATGCCAGCTGCTTGAGCAGGGCTCAGACTCACGTTTCTCAGCCTTACATTTTTACCCTCTTTGAGTAAACCAGAAGGCCTGCATGGCTCTGCGCACAGGTCCTCATGCCTCTACACCGGCCGTTCACCTTTTCTGCCATGCTTTTCCCATGAAGCCCCCTCTGTAGCCTTTATGTCTCAGCCTACACTTTCATTGGAACCTAAATTTTTCCTGCAGAGCCAGGACTAAGAGACAGTAAATAAAGCACTCAGCACAGAATATATGTAAGTCCTGGCTCTTGTGTGCCCATTCTGCACTTGCATAATGAGAGGGAGGGACGGAGACAGACCACAGTCCTAGGCACCTCCGTACCTCAGTGTCTTCCCCAAATCATGGCCTCCTGAAAAGGACTGTGACTGCCTGGCGCTCTCAGTGTCCCCTTCTACACTGTAAGTTCCAGAAGCACAATCACTGCTGCTTCACTCTCCTCTTACCACCCAGAGCCTGGAACATAACACGCATCAGATGATGACATTTGTTGACATTTGTTCTCCCCCCTCCCATGCTGTCCAGTTCCATGGAAGGTGCCAGGGTCTCCTCCCCCCTCCTCCACACAGCTGCCCTCAGGGGGTACTGCACTTGCCCTCTGCGTGCCATACTGGTGCCCAACCCTGGTGTTCACACATGTTTTCCAGAACACTGTAGGACTCCACAAAATAAAAGAAAGCCAGATTAATTCTCTCCATTTTTCCATCAAGTTTTGTTTTCTTTTTTCAAAGCACTCTAAAGCATGCACCGGCCAATAGTGTATTCTCCGTATAATCATTCCACTCATGCATGCGTGCATTCATTCCTTCACTCATTCGCTCATGCATGCGTCAATTTGTTCTGGTCTATCCTATGTGCCAGGTACTATTTTACATACTGGGGATAAAAATTAATGAGACAAAAGAGGGTGGACGCTTTCCAGAACCTATGTATTGGCGAATGAAACAAGACGTAGGCTTGTGACAGAAGCAGCAGGTGCCCACATGCTGGAGCATTACAGTAGCAAACTGAAGAGGGGCACACCATCTAGTCTTTGCCCTTGTTTCTAGTAAGAGGTGTGGTCTTTGTCCCCACTCTGTAAGCCTGAATGAAGGAGGCTTTATGATTATTTTGACTAAGATGTGAGGCAGAAGGGACACAATGCCAGCTTTTTAGCCTAAAACTCAAGGTTGGCTAACTGCTAAATTACTTTGGTAATTTATACGTTCACACTGGCAGAATTCTTGCTCCTGGGTCCCTGATCTGCCAGGCAAACAGCCCATCCATGCTTCCAGAGACCCCGTGTCGACAGCCCCTGAGACCACATGAAGAGGCCAACATCCCAGCTATCCCCGACTGCTGCACGGAAGGCTTCCTGAGCACACAGGCAAGCTGCTGGTGTACCTCACAGGATGGAACAGAAGGGCCCGACTGCTCCCTGTCTCAATCCCTGACATGTAGATAAGGAAACAGCACAAGGACTGTTAAGCCACTACGTTTGTAATGGTTTGTTATGTGACAAATGAAAACTCTGGTAGTCAAATAGTGGTGCGATCCATTCATTTCCCCATAAGGGACAAAGAAACAGAATGGAAGGACACAGAGAATCAGGAGTGCTACTTCCTGAGAAGGTCCCTTTCTGAGCACCTGGTATCTGATCAGACACCTTGATGAAGGGTGGGGGTCAGCCATGGGATGAGCCAAGGAAGACCACAGCAGACAGCAGACCTGGCGTGGGAGGAGACTGGTTCCTTCAAGCAGCAGCAGAATAGCCACAGAACCAAGTGGGGAGTGCCATAGAGATCCAGCAGGGCCAGGTGGTAGGCAGCTTTTGCAACCCAGGACAGCTTGGCCTTGAATCTAAGTGAGAAGGGAGGGAGGATGCCACGGAAGGGCTAAGCAGGGTGCCTGTGACCTGGACGCTGTCTACAGGAGGACACCACTGGCAGAACCATTTCCACAGCAAGGATACTCACTGGAGGTGACTGCAAAAAGTACAGGTGGCCTGGATGAGGCAGCAGCGAGGGGTAGGTCTGAGAACAGTGTGAACAGGGCTGCCGGGACTTTCTGATGGGCCAGGTCTGGTGCTGAAGAGCCAAGGAGGGGAGCAGAGACAGTTTCTGGGCTTTCAGACTGAGCCACTGACTGAGATGAAGCCTTGGAGAGGAGGGGACTGGGAGGGGCATTTGAAATCAAGGGTTCGTTTATGAGCACATTAAAGGAATGCTGCCTTACAGACATCCTGAGGCTAGTGAAATAAAACTATAAGTAATTACCATACTGCCAGTAGCTCATACGGCTGAACCCTTGCAAATCCTGGACAATTCCAAGACCGCTATAGGTGTCCAGGATACTACAGGGATGCACAGTAGAAATGGAACATCAGCAGGTATTCAAGCCACAGAGTTGGCCGGGCATACCTAGAGTGGAGACAGATAAGGTCCATCAAGCACCACCCCAAATGACTGCGTAGGTTTAAGAGAAACAGCCTCAGAGCTATCAGTGAGGATTAAACAGTGGCGGGGTTGGGCTGAGGAGAGAACTGACAGGAAGCATAGGGGGGACAGTGACAGATAAGCCACAAGCAGAGCTGAGATGTAAGGGAAAGGGACAGAGAAGCTAGAGAGGGTACTTCAATCAGGGGAGTTGTTTCTAGAAGATGGAATCTGCAGCACATGTGCTCAATGCCCAGCAGGGAAGAGTGGAGCCAGGGACTGGGAGGGTTACACATGGGAACAAAAATGTATGTAACAGAAGGGCCTGTGAATGAGGCGGCAAGAGACCTGCCTGTGTAGCTTACCCATGGTCATGGCCATGACACAGCAGAGCCCGGGACACTCACAGGGCAGAGACCACAGATTACAAACGCCAGGCCCTGCTTAAGGTTGGCTAACTATAGACAAGTCACCACATTCTCGCCTTGACACAAGGATGCCTTCTCTCAGTCTCTCAGGCCCACTAGTGGCATCACACTGGCTAACAGCTGCCAAGTGGCCAGAGGACTGGTGACTCCAGCAGCGGGCAATACTGGGCTCTGTGATCCCAGAACTCGGGCGTGGGCCTGTGGTCTGCCCTTTGATGCAGTAAACCTCTCTGAGGTTGGAGTTCTGTGGCTCAGCACCAGCATCAGATCAGGGATGCTGAGGCCCTGGGTCTCCGAGGCCCTCCCCATGGTAGCCCCCGCCTTGCACTTTAGTGACACTGAGCTTGGGCGGCCTCACAATGCATCAACACACATGCTGCAATTGCTCAGCTTGGTATCTTTGGAGATACAATCATCCTTGTCACTTGATCTGGAATGCTATTCTCTATCTTACATCTCCTGAATACCAGTTCAGGCATTTCTCCTCCCAGAGAACCTTCTCTGGCTCTTGCCTGTCCCACACACGTGCCCTTCGTCTGGGCCCTGCATCCTGCACACAGGCAGCTCCCTGTTGGTCCACTCTGTGCCCCCTGCACATCAGCGGCAGAGCCCAAGCATCCTGTGACTCCAGGGCTTGGCTCAGTGAGTGTTGGGTGGACCACACATTCTCATGGTGACAAGAGTTGGGGGACCAGGAAGCACTGCCCGACAGAACTTCTGCAATGGTCAGAATGTCCTGTTCCTGAGCTGACCAATGCAGTGACCACTCAACCTTTGTGTATGGTTACGGGCACAACTGAGAAACTGATTTTTTAAATGTAGTTCAAATTAAGTTTAAAAAGTCATACATGGCTGACAGCTGTCCTATTGGATGAAACAGGTAGCAGACAGAATGAAGGGTTTAAAAGAATGAGTGTTTCTATACTTTTAGAGTGTGGCAGGCTTTTGACACAGGTTGCTGTATTAATCTTTGCAATGACTTTGTGCAGTGGGGAATATTATTGTTCCCATTTAACCAACAAGGAAATGGGCTCAGGGGCCTGGTACAGTCTCTCAGCTTGAAGAATGCATGGCGGTTCTCTGATCACCACACCTCTGCTCCTCCTCTCATGCTCCCCGACCCCCCACCCTGCTCCAGGCCTGGCCCTGGAGCTGCACTGTGGAGGACCCTCCTCTCTTGCATAGGCCCTGTGCTTCCAAGTTGGGGAAGTGTATTTTTCAGCCACCTCTACTGCAGCTGCTCACAGGGCTCTGGGGTCCCACATGATGTGGCTGGGCAGGAGGCCGCTGGTGCCAGCAGGAGTGGGTGGCCTGGCTGGCTCATGCTCATCACTTCAGGTCCCCTTGCGTGCGCAGCTCTGGGGAGCTCTCTCGGCGCTGCTGCAATTTATTGTTTCTGCTCTAATGACTGCTCCATGTCTGATTATAAGTGCCTCTGGCTAGGGGCCCGGACTCAAAATTCTCATGATCTGCTTCCAAAGTTGATGGAGCCACAAATGGGACTCATGTCTCTGTTTTGTCATCAGCCACATTTCCAAGAGAGGAGGGCCCAGGACCAGACACAGGGCTTAGAGAGGGGATTTAAGAGAATTCCTGGGAGAGTCCCCAAAAGGCACCTCTTGAGTTCTGACTCACCTTCGGGGGCAGCTTAGATGAGCCTGCTCCATACGTCAAAATCCAAGGCAGAGCCCAGGTCGGATGCAGCACAGTGAAAGGGGCCTCTGAAGAATAGCCCAACCCTACCCACACCTCTCCCTCAGTCTGCCCACCCTTCAGGGTGCTGTGTCATAGCTCCTGCAAGCCCCGTGCACTGAGCTCCACCCCCTGTGGGCAGGGAGGCAGCCTCAGGCCCCTGTAAATGTCCTCCAAACCTGGGTACAACTTAGTGAGGATCTCCTCTTTGTCATCCTACATCTACCCCACTGAAGCGCTGCCACTACCCACACTTTACAAATGAGGCAACCAAAGCTCAATGAGGTTAAGTGATTTATCTAATGTGAAACAGCAGCCTCGAGAATGGAGTTGCACCTGAATTCAAAAGATTCCAATTGAACACTTTAGCCTCACACCCTGTGTCCACACCTGTTGGCGCTGCACTGCTCCGGGCCATTTCATTTCTCGCTTGGCTGGAGAAGAGCGTCCAGGGGTAGGAAACAGGCCAGACTCCCAGCGAGGTGAGGGCTCAGGAAGTGACTGCTCAGTGAACTGCACGTGAAGGGAGTCCTGCCCCCCTAAGTAGGTGATACAATTAGGACAATCACTTATTACTGGCAAGATTTTTAAAAAATTGTGAGCAAAGGCTTGAATGGGTAGGATATGACTTCAGGGAAAAAAAAAAGCATGTCTCAACAGGGACTGAAAGACCTGAATTTTCCAGGTTAGAACTAATTTTACTCTATCTCACTAGCCTCTTATATCACTGGAATGGCCTAGAAATCCCAATATTTAGGTACCTAAGCTGAGTGTCCCAAAGGAGGCATCCCGAAGGCCTCACTATGTCTTACGATTTGGGATTCAGGAAATAAAGCCGCAGGGGAGAAAGAGAGCAGCAACTTCAGGGGCAGGCAGACACACGCTCGGGTTCCAGGTCCGCTGCTCCTTAGCTGTGGAATCTTGGACGAAGTATTTCCCTTCTCTGAGCCTCAAATATAAAAACGAGGCCCTGCTGCCAGGCAGCGATGTGAAGAGCAATGAACAGGAAGACAAATGGGAATCGCTCAGGGTAACATCTGGCCCACTGGAGGGCCCATGAGCCAGGAAGTGTCTTTCTCTCAGAGGAAGTCTAGGAGGAAAGTCATTCATAGCAAGAGTCAGTGCAGAAGCACAGTCCTCTGGTAGGCTAATGATCACAAAGGCAAGATATAAAGTGATTTTTTTTTTTTTAGACCTCTAGCTGGACATGGTGGAGCATACCTGTAATCCCAGCACGCAGGAGGCTGAGGCAGGAGCATCCCTGCAAGTTCTAGGTGAGCTTGGGCTATAAAGCGAGTTCAAGGCCAGTCTGAAGTGCATATGAAACCCTGCCTCAGAAAGACAAAAACAAAAGCTTCTCTAGGTTGACATCATGGATTACATACAACATCATATATGAATTCACAAAAACAATGGATCAAATAATAGCCTACCCCAAGAGCAGTCCCTATACTAGGACCCAGGGACAAAGACACTGGTAAGATCCCACCCCTCTCCCAGTTAGGGGCTTCTGGCTGGAGTAGACAAACAACAGGAAAGAAAAGCCCTGCCAAGTGTCAGGGTGAAGGCACACAGTCAGTGAGGGACTCTACTAAGCTGAGATGCACCCAGGAGGCCGGCGGAGGAACCCATATGGGGGAACAGATGAGCGAATAGGAAAGGATGTCTCTAGTTAAAAAGGGACACCATAGGGCAAAGGAGAAAATACAAAACAAGGTAAGAAAGTTTAAAAAATGAGATTGTCGTTGTCTTTCAGACTTAAAAGCCTACTGGTAGCACTCGCCCTGTCAGAAGGTATCTCGCTCCTCCCGTTTACGAGCTCTGGGATCTGTGCTAAGCTAGCCTCTCAGTGCTTCACCTTTCTCACTTCATCTGGAGAACAAGGATGATCATAACACCTACCAGTTTGGAATGGCATAGGGAAGATGCATTTGGAAACCATTTCAACATATCAATCAATAAATACAGATTACCATCACCACCAGCAGGATCCCCATCAGTGCTATGACCACCATTGTCATTACAGGTGAGGTCCTGAGGAAGAAAGAAATTTGCCCAAAGTGACTGAAAGAGTTATAGGCAGGTCCTGATCTTTTTATTTTTTTAACTACACATGACTTTTTTTTGTGGAACCGGGGATTGAACTCAGGCTCTCGCACTTGCCAGGGAAGTGCTTATTCTATTGAGCCATCTACCTGGTTCCTGCACATGACTTTTTAAAAATTCGTTTCCTGTCATGCATAAGAGCCCAGAACTTTCTTTCTTCCTTTTTAGGGTACAGGGTCTCACCACACAGGTTGGACTCGTATTCTCCTGTTTTCAGCTTTTCAGCACTAGGATTACAGGTATGTGCCACCACACCTGGTCTGAACCCAGCACTTTCTGATGAGGAAGCAGGAGTCATAGGGATTGGGCCATCCAGTGCTAACACAAAGACATATTCTCTCAAGATCACTTTCTTTGCCCTGCTGGTGCCAACTGCCCAACAGCTAGTCTTGCACCATCTGTAGTGCGTGACCAAGGAAACATTCCAATCCCAGATAGCTAGGGAGAAGAATCCAAAGCTTGGATACAGTGAAATATTGGTTGGGTAACATCCACCATGACTTCCTTGTTCCAAGAGGAGACAGGAAAATCCCACCACTGCATCCCAATCTCACAGTTGTCTCCAACAGTATCGCTGTAATTAGCTAGCTCTACTACTATCATATATTTACCAGCTACAATGGATACCTAAATTATGGATTGCAACCATCAAACATTGGACATGGGTCCATAGAGCAAGGCTTGTGGAAATTAGGGAGGTCAGAGGCAACTCAGGCCCAGAACAGCCCAGAAAACAAGCAGAATCCGTCCTTTCACAGAGCCAGTGTCTCTTGGGGCATCAGGTATACAAATCTGGTTCAAGAACTACAGCTACTAAGAGGGTAGGGCAGGTGAGGAAACATCAGAGAGGGTGAGCAAGACAGGATTCAAGATTGCAGAGTCAAAAGGATCTCTGGTTGTTCTAATCACTGCTTTATCTTTCTCTAGATGACAGACTTCTACCACCACTTCACTGGTCCCTTTCATCTGAAAACTATGGGTCCCTTTTTATCTTATCCTTGGGTTAAGCACAAAGGTGGACAGAGGTGTCAGGGGAGTGCCAAATGAACAGGCTAGAATTTGTTTTGTTTTGGGAATCATTGGGCACTACAAAAAGACATTTTTTTTGTCTCCTGCTTTCAGGAGTAGTGTGTATTCCATGATTTCAGCTTAAAACCACAGCTGGGGGGCCCCAGAGGAAGCCTGATCTCTGGAACTTTGGGGTCAAGGGAAGGAAGAGAGGGGTTTTCTCACTTTGCTTTCCCTGGAATCTTGTAGGCTGATCTTCAAGATGAGGGAAGTGGACTGGACTCATTTGAGCTGAATATGAAGCACCCAGCACTTGAGACCCAGGGAGCGAAAGTGATGTGCACAGCTGTGGTGGAGGCCCTGGTTAAGCAATGGGCATCCATTCCTTCTGGAAGCAGGAATGCAAGGTTGCTTCTTGGGAGGTGTGGAATAGAGATTCATTTAAACAATTAAATGGGTTCAGAATCCCACAGATAGAAAACTAACTGTGTGTATGTATGTATGTATGTATGTGTGCGAGTGACACAGACAGATATGGGATGTTAGGAAGAAGGAACAGCTTTGAGGTGGACCTGGGGGTCAGGACAGAGGTTCCCAGCCTTAGATGCCTGGAATGACTGTGTTGAGGAAAACAGTGAGGATCACTGAGGCCACAAGAGAGGCATACGGAATTAACATCCCCCGGGATTCTCCAATTACCATCCGTTAACGAGTTCCACTTTCCACAGGGATTGGTGCCACAGGATGGGAAGGGAAGAGCAGGCAGCATGTTTTCCCAGGTTTTTGGAGTCACGGTCCAGCTAAAGCCAATATGAGCATGAAGAGGAGACGCTCAGCGAAGAGCCAGGGCATGCAGTCAAGGGCACCAGGGTGGACGCAGGGCTTTACTACAGAGGAATTCTGACTATTTCATTATCATGGGACAGGAGGGAAAGATCTTAATTGAGAGTAATGATAATCACATAATAAGCTAGCAATCAATACCCAGCGGTGCCCATTTACAGTTACACAGAATTGCTGTTTGTAAGGCTTTATGCCCCGAGCTCTGCCTGGGTTCTTTTTTTAAGCTTTTCAACAGCCCTAAGAAACAGGGGCTGTGGTTACATGCTGCACAGTGGCCTTGAGAGGTTAAGTTCTTCACCCAAGTCACCCAGGAATGAGGAGCTGGGTTAGGCATTGCACTCTGATACTACCTGAGAGGCTGTTTCAGTGTCATAACTAGAAACAGTGGGAGAGGACAAGTAGCTTAGCCAAGGTCACACAGGAGTCTGTATCCTCCTTTCCAAGTCACCTACTCAGATGTCTCCTCAGGGATCCTAGGCACCAGGCCTTCAGTCCTGCCTTCTGGACCATTCCACATCCTCCTCATTGGTGTCCTTTCCTGTCTAGGCCAGCTGCCGCACTGCTCCCCGAACAGTCCTTCCAAGAGCCACCATAGTTAGAAACCTTTGAGGGCTTCCAGTCCCAAGAAAAACTTTCCTTGAGAGCCTGTCCCAATCTGACCCAGCCCAATGTTCCAGGCTCTTGTCCCACATCATCTCCCTGGCACCAGTTTCCATGCAATGTCCCACACAGGACTTCAATCACACCACTGGCTTCTGGTTTATAATGCTCTTAGCAACTGCGCTCTGCCCTATGATTCTCAGTCTTCAAGATGCAGCACCATGAGCCCTTGCTTGGATTCCAGATACACTGGATACTGCCTGAGTGTCTGGCTCCTTGTAGGACTCTAGTGCAGCAGGATCACATGCTGCTTGCTTCATGGGGATCCCCCGCGTTCATCTGTCTCCACCATTAGACCATGAGCATCTCAGAGGCAAGCAAGTGTGCCCAGTGGCCCTGTCCTGCTCCTACTCTGGAATGAAGTGGAATGGAATGGAATGGGACAAATGGAATTTGATGGAGGAAGGTGCATTACAGATAGGTAATGCAATGATCTCACTTTATACCTGAGACAGCAGGCACGGAGAGGTACAGGAGTCTGTCCAGGTTTTTGTACCTGGAGAGGACCAGGCTGGGACTGGCACGCATCTACCCATTGCTCTGGCACTGTCTCCTGGAGCATTTGTACATGGCAGACAGTTGCTGCATGTCTCCACCAATGAGCTGTAGAGCAGGCCTCCTGGCCCTGCTTCTGTGCTCTGTCCTCATCTTCCAGGCTGGCTTTCTGGGCAGGTCCTTTCTGCCCAGCTGTGACCAAAGTCACATCTCCTGGCCCAACACAGATAGCAAGAGCAGAGCCTAGCTCTTTGTAAATGACTCAGGGACAGAGGCGGATAAAGAACTGAAAACAGGCCTCAGTCAGAGAGAAACTGAAGTGTGCAATGTGGGGGTACTGGGGCAGAACAGGAATTTGGAGGGGAAAAATGCCCATAATGGCATATTTTCCAGCAGTGAAAAACATTAAGACCCGCTTTAAAAATGTAGTTCTTACCACAGCTATTCCTGGACTCCAGCCCAGAAGAGCAGCCAGGGCATATGAATGACACTCTCTGCCCACACGTACCCTCTCTCTGGCTGTCTCTGTCTCCAGCACCCTGCACTGCACGCAGTCTTCCAAGAGCCACTCTCCTTGCTGCTCACCATGGGCCCTAGAGGCAGAGGAGCTGAGCAGGGCAGGACCTCCGAGATCCTCACTTCACCTGGCTTCCTCCTGACTGAGATAGACTGAGGAATGGAGAAGGGGGCTGTTTAATGTGGCAGAGCCAGGACAAAAGTCTAAGGTCTCTAAACTCAGGCACACATGGAGATGTGTGTGTACACAAATACAGGTGTACACACATACTCCAGCGTAGCCTAGTATATGAAAAACTCAACTACGTCACAAGACAGGGAAGCTGACTGGTCGTGGACTAGCTGTGCAAGTCTGGCCCAGGCCCAGCCACTTTATAGCACCAGATCTCCCACAAATAAACCAGGCTGACAATCCTTGCTTATCTCCCTACGCTGTCATGAGGCTGAAAGGAGAGAAGGCATGAGAAGGTGCCCTGGAGGGTGCTGGCCCGCCCCCATCTCCCAAGAGTCTGATGGCTTGGCAGCTCTGATGCCAGCTGCTCTGATTCCAGTTCCCTTCTGTCACACACAATTTGTGTGATTGACGGGAAGTAGATTCCCCTCTCCATGCCTCTGTTTCCTCACCTGCAAAATAGGAACAATCCTAGAATACACCCATTGGGATTGCATTACTCAATCAAATGCCATTTTCAAACTAATGCTTAATATTTTTGTTTTCCATGAGGCAGCACCAGTGCTTTGTGTTTGTCCCATGCATGACCAGATGCCATCAGGACAGAAGAGTGATGCAACCAGATTTACTCCTACCCAGTACTAGAGAACTGGTCTGAAATGACTTCTATCCCTTTGCTCAGAGCCCCCAATTCATCAGAGACACCAAGAGCCCCTTGTACTCCACTCAAGCTATCACGTTTCCCCCAGGGATGAGCGAAAGCTTCTGGAGCTCCCTGGAGAATAATCAAGGCAGTTCCTCAGCTCATCAGGGCCGGGAAGACTGGCTGGGGTAAAGGGTCCCATGAAGGGAGGTGCTTTGTACACCACCAGTGTCCTGCTCCAGCAGGCAGCAAGCCCTGCTCCCTGGAGCTATCATTTCTCAGCCTGAGCTGGGTTCAGGCACTGTGTTCTTCCTCTGCAGGAGTCTAGGGGAGCTGGGTTGTATCCAAGATGACACTCCCCATGATGACATCCCTTGCCACCCACTCAGCACTCGTGTCAGATTTGGTTCCAAATGACAATGACAATGACAGCAGCAACAACAACTGCTAACACTTACTGCTTACTTCCTCTGCGCCTGGCAGACACTTCTTTAAGCTCTGCCTGGTAAACCTTGGAGGTGCACGCATGCACTCACACGCGCATGCGAGCGCGCGCGCGCACACACACACACACACACACACACCCTACTACATTCATCCTACTGATGCAGAGGAGATGCGTCCACATCCCCAGGACCCCAGCCAGGGCTTGGGCTGCATGTGGCTGAGACTGGCGACTGCAGAACACAAGCTCCTTACTGTCTAGACCTAAGCCTTTACCAGCTTATCATCTACAATGCTATAGAAAATTGGACTCCAATTTTCTTTTTGAAAGACTGATGCTAAAGGCATCTGGCCCCAAAAGAAGAACATAGATTTCGAAGACCAGCAGCAGTGGTCTCAAATCCAATTCGAATTATTCTGAACTTTGAGGAAAGTTTCTTCTTCTCTCTGAGCCTGAGGGTCTCAATTTTAAAAATGAGAATAGCAGAGTGGGGTTCTGAGGACTCAATGACCTGAACACACAATTTCACATGAATGAGCTGAGCTAATATAATCTTCTTTAACCTTTGGCAAGAAATTTCACCTGTGGGTGAAATACACCTATGTTCCCACAGAGGTCAATTGTAAGAGATAATTAATATCAAGTTATACAGTATATATTAAGGTTCTTCTAGTACTACAAGTCAATATGATGAACTCTGAGGCTTCAAAGAGAAAGTTCCATCCATCCTACTGGGTCTTACTTCTGTAAAGGTCTTGGAAATCAGTTGAATTTTGATTGCAGAAGGAGAGCTGAGGCCCGGATAAAGACAGGACCACATAGCAAGCCGTTGGCAGAGACTCCCAGTCTAGAACTTAGGTTTCCTGGCTCCAACTTGGTGTGTTGCCACCTATGAGGCACGCACATGTGCATCCTCTGTCTCAAGGAGAAATCACACAATGCGGATGTCACTGTCTCTCTTCCAATAATATATGAGATGCTATGCTTGTTGCTTTATATACATCTTCTCTTTTAATTAATCCTGACAACAGTCGAGTGAGATCCAGTCAGACACTCAATTAATAACGTCTGCAACCTGGGGCATGTTATGCAATTTCACCAGCAGCCGCCAAGGCTGATGCTCAAAGCAGGCTCCTAGACCTAAGATGTGAAGAGGAAGCCACCTAGGGAATGGCACAGTGATAAATAGGAATGCGTGAGAATGGAGGGTTCACAGGGCACAGAATTTCTAGATGAATATGGGGGCTGGGGCCAGCACATAAGTTCAATCCAGCTGAGTCCCATAGGAAAGAGAGCAAAGTTGGCACTGGCTGTAAATGGTGGCACTTTGCATGGTAGGTCATTGAGAAGCATGTGGTGAATCCATGAATAAATGCATGAATTAAGAGCCAGTTGAAGACCAGTGAAAGAAGAAAGGGAAGAACCAATGAAAACCCTTTTAGAAAATAGAAGGCAGAGTTAGAGCTGATTTGCTGGATTAATACCTGGGCATACTAAAAGGGAGAGGAGCACCGATGGGCAGATAAGGCTCCCTACTATGATGCAGACCATCATGGTGGGAAGAAAGGGTGGCAGAGGGGAGGAGGACTGGGTCAGAGGCACCCATACTGAGAAATTCCTGGCTGGCCCAGTGAGGCACTCCAACATGAAGACCGCCCAAGAGAGCAGAAAGAGCCAGGCCACACACACTGTTCTCAGCTGTTGACCGAGAGGTGCCAATTTTCCCTGGCAGTAGGCTCTCCTGAAGGCAGCTGTGAACAGCACAGGGCTCTGGCTGATCCAGATGTGACCAGCAGGCAAATTTGGGCACACCAGAGAGAAGGAAGTATCCAGTTTGGTCCTGTAGAGTCTCCCAGGAAGACCTGATAAGTGAGAACTCAGCAGGCAGAACAAGAAGGCTGGGGTTCTTGGAACCTTCCCCACCAAGGATCCACTGTAGGATGTGTGTGTCTACAATTCAAAGGATTCTGTGCTCCTGGGCTTTAGGAGGGATGGGAGCTAGAAGCTGGGGGAGGTAGGGATAAGTCAGGAAGGGCTGCGTGTGCTATGGGAGGTGGTCAGACCTCACAACCCTGGAAGTGGGAATTTTGGATGGAGGGTCTGCACATGCATTTCTGTTTTAGATACCCTGGGCAGGGCAGGCAATGGGTAGAGGGCCAGGAAGGCATAGAGAGGAAGGAGAAGGCCGTGGCCTCACTGTGGGTGACTTGGGTCAGGCTCTCTCTCAAACTAATTTGAGAAAAAGAGTCTTGGGAGGAATTTTACCTACAAACATCAGCATGCCCTTATCTTTGAAACTTGACTAACCCACTCTCAGAGTTTCAATTTTTTTTAAATTTTAAGACATAATTTGCACACAGTAAATGTTCCTTTTTGGCACATAGTTCTGTTAGTTACGACAGATACATACAGTCAAGGAACCACCCAAATTGAGATATAAAATAACTTCAACAACCACAAAGAATTCCTGTGTCCCTTTGTAAACCCATCTTCTAACAACAGCTACTGTTTTTGTTTGTTTGTTTGTTTTACTGTGTTTGGTACAGGGTCTCACTATGCAGCTCAGACTCATAGTGATCCTCCTGTTTTCAGCCTCCCCAGCTCTGGGAAAACAGGTGTGCACTACCACACCTGGACCAGATTGCTGGCTCAGGGCTCCCAGGGCAAGGCTGGCATGGCCTGTGGTGCCAGGGTTGGAGCCCTGGTCCCTGTGCTTGCCTAAGCAGGTGTTTAGTCCACTGAGCTATCTTGGCAGCCTACCACTAGTGTTTTCTGTCTTTCTATATGGTTTTGCCTTTCCCAGAATGTCATACAAATGAATCGGAGTGTTGCCTTTGAGTCTGACTTCCTGCACTTAGCACTACACATTTGAGATCCAGTCCTGCTGTCCCTGCTAATGGCAGGCATTCTTTCTTCTTTCTTGCTGAGCAGCATTCCATTACAAAAATGTGTCTCAGTGTATCAGTTCTCCAACCCAGAACACTAGGGCTGTTTCCATTTATGTAGGGCTTTCTATATCAACACAGATTTTGATTTCACTTAGGTAAATGCTTACGAGTAGGCTCTCTGGATGCAGTCAGTGTATGTTCAACTTCATGAAACACTGTAAAGTGTTTCACAGAGTGGTTGTATCATTTTTTATTACCAAGTTCAAGGTAAAGGATTTGTGGTTTATTTATAATTTCACCATTTGGCATGATAAAATTTAACAGTAGCCATCTGAGTAGTAGCCCACTGTAATTTCAGTAATTTGAGTAGTAGTAGCCCACTGTGATTTTCATTTGTATTTTCCCACTAACTAAAGATATTAATGGTCTTTTATGTGTTTATGTGCCATCTTTTGAGAAGCAGTCAAACCTTTTGCCCACTTTGTAATTGTATTTGTTTTTATATTATTTACTTTAAGTATCCTTTATATATTGTGGACATACTGCTCAACATATTGTGACTATAAGTTTTTTAGCAGACATGTAATTTGCCTTGCTCTTTCTTGATCTTAGGACAAAGAATTCAATTTTCACCACCATCTATGATGTCAATTGTGCATTTTTAACAAATGTTATTTCTCAGAATGCTGTTTTAGGTTAAAATTATTTTTTATTTTTATTGGTGTGTTTGCAAGATGTAATATTTACATTTATTTTGAGGAATTGGTATATATATATTATCTTGAGGAATTCATATGTATTATATATAATTTTAGATCTCATTTCCTCTTTACTTTTTCCTCCCCAATCCCCTTAACTCCAAAAAGTCTGCCTCACTGTTTTCTACCCTTTTTCTTTTATTCTTCAATTTTTATAATATTTTGGGTTTCTTATATAAGAGAAAGACAGATTTTACCAAGAACAGTGTTGAATTTCTTTTTTCCAAAGGTTTATTCTGCACCTACTGAGACAATCATAAAGGTTCGTTTCATTTAGTCTATTTGTATAATGAATTATATTGATTGAGTTCTGCATCTTAAACCAGCATTGTATGCCCAGAATAACACCTATTTAGTCAATTACATATTATTCTTTTGTACGTTATGCTGAATTTGATGGGCTAAGGTATTGTTAAGTTTCTGCATCCATGTTCAGGATGTAAGAGGTATGGGTAAGCAGTTTTCTTGGAGGTCTTTATCTGGTTTTGTCATCAGGGCAATGCCAGCTTTATAAGGTTGGTAAGTATCTCCTTTTGTATCCTTCCAAAGATCCATACTTTCTTTTCACAACTGTTCATAGTCTTTTCTTATCTGGGTTATCAGTTATGCTAATTTACTTCACTTCAGAAACTAAACTGTACTATACACAACAAGTTAAGGGACTCAGGAAAATAGGCCAAGATATGATTTCTTTCCACGAGGAGGTGGGGAGAAGCAATCATAATAGGTCCCACTGACTGAGTACCTGGTCTTCCCCGTGTACCGTATAACAGCATCCCTGAATACTACTGTGGCCCTGGTATGCCAGTTTTAAGTGATTCAAAGAAGAGAAAACTGAGGCTCAGAAGAAATCTGTCTAGCTCACACAACGTTCACAAGGAGTCTGAGCCCAAATTCTTCCTATCTTACTTCATCATCTTTACCAAGACAGATGAGCACCTACTATGTGCTGGCTATTTTGAATGCTTTGCTTCTTGTCACCGTTCATCACAGCAGCAGTAGGAGTCACATGCTGCTGCTTTCTCCACATTAGCTTTCTGAGATGAAGACTTGGAAAGGCCAAAGGCCTCACTCAAGGTCTGGTTAGTGCTGTGAGACAGCAAACACCTCATAGTGACAGGCAGGTGACATGTGAGCAAAGCATATTTAACACACACGTATAGCTAACTCCTACCCAAAGTAGCTCTGCATAGTGATGGAAAAGAGGCATAGACAGTGGGGTCAAAGCAGGGGAGGGGTGAGTTACAGTGTGAGCACAGTGGAGAGGGCTGGAGGAGCCAGAGAGGTGATGGGGTGAAAAATCTTGGTGAACAGAAAAGAGCAGATACAGACGTAGAGGAGTTAAAAGCCAAAACAAGTAGGGCGTGCAGCAGGATTTTCCAGCATCATGATGCAGATGCTGCGCAGGGCTGACAGGACAGGAGTGGAAATAGCTCACGTCTGCAGAGCACTTTCCAGCTCCATGTCTTCTCCATGCACCCTCATGACTATGTGTGAGGTCATTTGTAGCCACATTTTACAGTTGAGGAAACCAAGTTCAGGGTGGGGTGGGGCTTACTGGTGATTACATGAAACAGACCGGAAGCCCCAGGTCAGGTCAGCACAACAAAAGGCCCCGTGCATGTGTGACATGGGCTCTTAAAATCCCATCAGCAAAAATCATGGAATTTGGGGGCTGTTGAGGCTGTTGGCATGTTGAGGCTAAAAGGTCTGAAATCCTGATGACACGGGTTATAAGATCTCGGGGTCAGAGATGATAAGGTGGTAAAGGGCTCTGAGATGGTGGAGACAATGGTGGCACGAGGAGCTAGGAAGCAGTCATCCCAGGTCAGTTCACGGGTGATGGTTCACCACAGATGTCCTTTAGGGGGAGCAGACAGACCGGCTAGAAGCCAGTAAACAACATGGCTTTGTACGAGAGACCTAGTCAAACATTAACCTTTCCAGTCAGGCCAGAACTGTTATCCCAGCCAAGCCACGTACCTGGAGCTTGTGGTGGTAAATCTACCTCTCCGGGGCCATTACCGTCTTACCTTTAGATCCCCTGCCAGCAGATCAGATGACAGGAGCCAAAGGCAGAGTACAACAGCCTTCACATTTAAGCCCCGGAGTCTAGACCTCCGTGACACTTTCCACTCCTTGGATTTCAAGAACATCGCATTTTCATTTTTCAGAGAGTAAGGGAGAGAAAATCCAAGTCACCCTGGATCACTTGGAGTTTTGGAGTAAGGATTCAGACCTCAACCCAAATTCCTTGCCCCTGGGTAACCTCCCAAGATCTTCCCAAGTGACAGAATGAAGTGGCCTTTCTCTCCCCTTACCGCTGTATTCTTCCATTGACATGGCAGGGTGCTTCCTTTCCTCTTGGCTGTTTCCAGTCCCAATTTCTCTACATCTTAATCACCAAATCCCAGGCCACCCAACCCCCCTCTGAGCACAGCCCTACAGCTTTGTCTCTCGCAGCTGCTTCCTTCCAACCTTAGGTCTTCAGCTCTCGTGACTTTGCAGAACACTTCATGTACATTTTTTCACTGCATCTTCATGACAAATCCAGAAGGCCAGAGTACCATCATTAACAGTTATGCTAAAATGAGGAAACTGAGGCCCAGGGAAATTATGTGACTAACACAAGGGTGCATGGGTTAAAAATGCCACACCTGAGTATGAAACATAGTCTCAGTACTGCTACGAGAAAATCTGATAATACATAATAATAAGAGTAACCATAAATAGTGTTGATTTTACACTCACTATGGGCCACTGTTCCAACCACCTCTCGCATACTTTTTACCCTTGTTACAGCAAACCTTGAAGAATGGCTAATGTCACTCTTTTCATTTTACCTGAGGAAACTGAGTGAGCTCTCTGAACTGTTTAAAGTCCCCCAGCAGCCTCTGCCTCTGCAGCCTGGCCATTTGTTCCCTGCCCAACTCTATAAGGCCTCTCCCCACCAATTTGTCTTATGAGTATACTTTGTAGGCCACTGCTCTTTAGACTTGTCCCCAAGGTTCTGGAAATTTCTAGATGAAACAATAAAATATTCTGGAAAAAAAACCCTTAAAAATCAAGACATAACATTTCAGATTTTATTCATTCATTCAAAACCAAAACCAGATATTTACCTCCTAGAATATGCCAGGCATGGAGCCTGCACTCTAGATGGGGAAGAACATAACAAGCAAGCAAATAATGATTCAGAAAGTCACAAATGAGATAAAGGAAAATAAAGTAAGGAGTTAAGGCATTGGTGGACATCAAATGGACTCCTTAACTATCAAGGAGAAAAAAGTTCCAGGCAGATGAGCTCGTATGCAGAAATGAGCAGGATGAGCAAGGACGGCGTGAGGCTGGGGGAGCAAGCACAAAGGCAGAAGAGGCCACAGAGCTGGTGGGATGAGGGCCTGGCTCTGAGGGTGATGCGCACTGCCAGATCTGCAGAGGGACAAGAAATGGCTGCAGATAACAAAGAGCAATGAGGTCACCCGCGGCCTCTGCTCACCTACTGTTCTGTGCCTATCCCCAGTGGAGTGCAAAGACCTGCACACCAGTCCTAGCCCCCAGACCAGTGTGAACTTGGTAAGTCCCTCACTCTGTAAGAGTCTCCACTGTTCCATCTGCAAAATGGCAATGGAAATCCAGCTGGCAATGGGGCATTTGCTCTCCTAAGATTTAAGCCTTGGTTCTTCTTCTGGGAGAGAGGAGAGGAGGGCTTCATGTCTATGGGTACAGTGCCTGGTACCTCTATGGACTAAGAGCTCCAAATACAGAGGTCTAAGAGTCACTGGGGTGGTATGTCCTCAGGAGTCCCGCAGAGTTCACTAGGTGGGGCTGGACTGATGTCCAGGCCTCAGGCCTCTCTTCTCCTTCCCTCCCCAATGGCCAAGCCAAGTGGGCAGCAGCAGGCCTACTGGACCATGGGCAGACATGCGGGCAGACAGGCCAACAGGCGGGGGTAGACCATCAGACACAGGGAGAAAGAAGGGCATTGTCTGTTGAAACCCAGCCAAGGGGCCAAGGCCACAATGCAGGGGATTCTTGCAGGAGAAACAGACATGCCTTTCTTTCTGCCAACTGTGGCTGAACAGTCCATTGGATCTGACTCTCTCCCATTTCACCCCAAACAAATGATAAATAAATAAACTTTGGTGAGCTCCGAGTACCAGAGCCAGGACCCTGGGTCCAGAACCGACTGGACACCATCCTCCCAGGGCGAGTTGGGCCCCTGTACCAGGTGAGGTTGCATACATTCCTGCTGCCAAGCCTGGGGGTGAGTCTGCAGAGCAGGCAGACTCCAGCTGGTGGCCTTAGGAAGTTCCGCCAGGCATGGGGTGGGGCAGACTGGGCTGTGCCATCTTTAGACCCAAGAAGCAAGTGGTGAGGTGGGCCAAGTCTCAGAGGAGGAGACAGGGCCTGCCTGTAGGAGAGCAGGCTGAGCCTGGCATCCCCTGACTTTATCCTGAGACTGGCTCTGAAGCGATCTTCCTGGCATCATCTGCATGGTCCTTCAGAATGCTCAGTCAAGTGACAGGGCAGTGGCACATCATTTCCCCATGTTATAAATGTCCTAGGACTGATGTAACTTGGTTAAGTTTACAAAAGGAGTCCTTCGCAGACTATCAGAGGCCTCTACATGTTTCATAAATGGCCCAACTGAGGCACAGAATAGTAGACACTGCCTGAGATCTGAGTCTTCTGATGCTTGAGTTGCTCAGCACCCTCAGTACTCAAACTGGAGAACCTGTTCTATCCTAGGGATTCCTCCTGGATTTTAATGCCATTCGGAGAGGTGAGTGATGGGCGCATTAGAAGGTGCCAGGCAACTGGTCGTGTCCCTCTGCGAGGCACCCTATAGTCTGAGAAGTCCCGCACATGGCATTGCCACCTCATTGCACCTGCCGAGCTCCTGTCCTGCTTGCTTTCCTGCAGGGTTAATGTTTTTCTTCCCTGAGGCTCTGCTCCCCACCCAGGAATGCTCTCTGGCTCCCTCCTGTCTCCACTAATCTGTTCCTCCTCATGGTCTCTGCTGCATCCTGACAGAGATGGAGGTAAAGATGTGAGAGCCCCTCAGGTGCAGATCAGGAGCACCCTGGGCTGCTTCAGGCCTCTGGTCTGGTCTCCGTGCTCCCTCTTTAGGATGCTCTTTCTCCTCCTCTCCTCTGCCTCTACAACTCCTTCCCCCATCCCCAAGGGCTTCAAGTGTTCCACTCTTGCTTAGCACACACTACCACCCCTGCACTTCCCCAGTAGACATTGCTGCCAGGGCAAACACCCTATACAGAGAGGACAGCCAGCCAGGCCACCCTGACCTGTGCTTCTTCCACTCAATTCCACACTTGCTATCCCCAAATAAGCAGGACTAAGTATCCCCACTTTTATAGAACTGCCCCACCACATCACCCATCTTCTGGGGGACAGTCACCTACCCAAGTCCAGGTCTAGTCTACTTGCTCTGGGGCTTCTTGCCATTATCTCCCACGAAGGAACCCTGGGACCCTGTCTTGCGCTACCTCCAGCCTCAGGTTCCAGCTTGATCCATGGGCAATTCAGCAAGCACTGGTATTCTTGAGGTTCAGGAAATACTGGCCTTGTTTTAGCTTTCTTACTTCCTGCCAGGATGTGACTGACAAGTCTACAGAGCGCTGTCTCGCCATGTCAAGAAAGTGGGGCAAGTGAAGCCAGGCATGTGAGACTTGTCTCATGGCACAGAGGGACCCAGATCAACTCCACACAAGAAATCAGGACAGCTGAAAATTGAATACATGCATATGTGTGAAAGCCTAGTTCCTTCCTTGGAGTTGTGGAGGAACACTTTCATAGCTTCTGATGACATCATGTCAAATATTTCCAGGCATGCAAGACAGCATTTGGCCCTATATACTGTATGTTTGAGTTCCACGGCCCTTCCCTCTTAGAGTCACAGGTCTCCAGTTGGCATGGGAAGCTCTTTTGACTCGATAAGTTCCTGAAGGCTCACTCTTATCCTTTTCAGACAGATGCCTCTGCTGCCTGTGAAGGCCTCCGTAACAGTGGGTATGGCCAGGCACGTGATACCCAACATAGCCCTACACTCAGGAGACAGCCAGCAAGAGATACACGAGACCAACAGAAGCACTGGGACTTACCATTTTGCCTTTTTGAGTCTCCCTATGACATGATTCTCTCTGTTTCTTCGTCTTTGTGTGTCTCTGTCTCTGTCTCTCTCTGTCTCCCTGTCTTCCTCTCTCCTCTCTCTCTTTCTGTCTGTCATCTTTTCCAATATTAGGGATTGAACCTGGAGGCCCAGGATACTAGGGAAGCACTCTAACCACTGAGCAACATCCCTAGCTCTTCCCTTAAATAAACTGAACATAATGAATCAGTACCCCAAGGTTGCTATGTGGACTGATGAAATAAAGTACCACAGAGCCTTGTATTTGTATTCAGATGATACTTAGAAAATGTGAGTTTCTAGGCTGGGAGCTGGTGGCTGAGGAGGGGCTGAGTCTTCAAGGTTTCTTCTCTTATTCCACTGATGTGGTCTCCTTCCAAGTATTCAAGTAACTTCTGAAAGCTCAGACAATATGAGCTCCATTCTCCCTGTGAGTGATGACCAGTTTCTCCTCTCTTGGTTTCATTCAAACAAACATTCTTGATGGTTCCCATTCAAACATTTCCATTCAGACAAGCATTTTCCAAAGAGCCCCACTGCAGGACAAGTTCAAGTTATACTTCCAAAAGGTTGCAGAGAAAAAGATGTCACATAACATGGAAAGGGCAGTGAAGGTCACAACAGATTCAAACTATGGCACAGATGGACAAGAGGAGACAGGAACCCAGGAGATGAGCGAATGATTTTAGGTCTTTTCTCTCAGCTTCCTTCGGCAGCTTTTGCTTTAAATACAGTCTAAAAGCCTGGAAACCTATGGCTATTCCAGTAATCTCTTTATTCCATTTCCCTCCTAGAAACCCTCTCCTCAGGCAACTAACACCCATTTGCTTCAAACTCCGGGTCTGTCTACAGCTGTGGCAGCATCCAGTGTGCTGGGGGCAGTGGGTCACTGGGCATCTGACAGTGATGATAACCCTTGAGCTGATGCTTTAGTAAGGTCATAGCATGGAACTGTGCTGTGGGTGCTGTTGGCATGGATCCTGCAGAGGGCTCTGGGGAAAGTGGCAGAAGCTCTCGGAGGCCAGGTACAGCAGGAAGTTGGGCACTTCTTTAGTTTCCTGGTCTCTGGCCACGAGGCCTTGCCTTCTCAGGCTGCCATAGTGTTCTACTTCCTGTTGGCCATAGGATGGTTGTTGTTATCTCAACTTATACTGTGAGTCTGTTCTTCCTCTCTTTTCCATGCCTCCAACCTCATAGCTTTGGCTTTGCCCAGAGGCCTCCTCAGTCACTGTCTCCAGCCCAGATCCCACTCCCTAGGACCCAACTCCCAGACAGGGTGTCCCACTGGGCCCTTTCTGGTCACTTCTGGTCCTGTGGGACTGGAAATCCTTTCTACTTGCAGCTGGCCCTCCTCTTAACCTAGCCTAGCCCTGTGCACAAGTCCTTTGCTGCCTCTGATTGCCAGAGAGTTTTTCCCTCGCCTGTATTTCTCCCATATTTCCTTTCCTCAGGGCTCCCACTTCCTCTGCCTAGGCTTTTCACTTTCCAAGCTATGCATTACAGCTCTTCAAAACTACTCTAGTTACTTCTTGTCACCTCCTCCCCAAGCTTCTCTTCCTCTATCCACTCTGCAGAAACCCGTTCTCCATTCCCATACAAGTATCCACAGTATCGACACAGAGAACAGTATGAACTTGATTCCCACCTGATCCATTGTCCTAATAATGTTCAGTTACTTCCCACTATTGTCTCCTTCAAAACTACCCACTGGCTGTGTATTACAAGCTTTATCTCAGAGAGCCCCTACCATGGCCTGTCTTTCTCAGCTTTATCCAGGCCTCTCTCCTGTGAGACCAGTCATCAATCTGCTCCAAACACACAACTGTACTCATAATCTGGCTCTCATTCTGCCTAAGTTCTCTTGAATCTTCACTTCATCACCTCTGCCAGGAATCCCTTAGGTGTGGTCATCTGAGTCCCGGTCATTCTCTGAGGACCCATCTCAACTCTGAGGTCCCTCCCATCCCAGCTCTTTGGTCTCATATAGCTCCCAGGCCCCACCTCTAGCTTAGTCTCTGTGGATTCAGTGCATGTGGTCAGTAGGCTGAGCCCACCGTGTCCTGAGTCCCCAGATCAGAGACGTGGGGTCTAGAACTCATAGAATGGACCCTCAGTTATACCTACAGGTACCTGCATCTAGTATAGATCAATTTTCCTGTGAGGCACTTAGATAAATCCTTGAATCATGGGCTACCTACTTGGCTCCTCACGATTTTGCTGGATCTTGTTAGTTTCCTAGATGTTGTCTTTGCAATCCTCTTGCAGTTCAGTGACAGAACCAGGAAAAGGCTGCTAGTAACCCAAGTTTACCTATGGTTGTAGGCAGCTAAATCAGATAGAAATATTATAGGCAGCCAGACAGGCCAGGCCCTCAAGAAAACAGCATGGAAGAGAAGATACATCACAACTGTGAAAGAAATGGATGCCCCTGCTGTGGGCCAGACCTAAAGACCAAAGATTGAACAAATGCTCACCTTCCTAGAGATAAGCATCCGGGATTGATCATCATCTTAAGGAAGCCAGGAAGAGTCACTGATCCAACTGCTACCCGAGGCCGGATAAACTGTTCTATGTTCGTGCCTGTTTGCTGTGTGATTCATTTCCCCTTTTGGTTCTGGATTAAATCAATTTTACCTGAGCAATGGTGCTTGTAATCTCATTGGTTGGCCATAGTTTTGCCCTACCTCATGCCCACCTAAGCGAGTTCCCACGTTCACCAGCTTAGACCCGCCTCACTGCATGGTATTACTCTATAAAAATCCCTGGAAGAGACAGGTTCCTGGGGATAACCTGCTCGGGATCCCCCCTTCTGTCCTTCTCTAGGATAAGAGCTTTCTTTCTCTCAATAAATATATTCTGTTCTGAACAACCTCTGTTTGTTCCTAAAATTCATTCTTCAGTTTTAGAGAACATGAATTCATCCCAGGTACCTTTCAGGTTGGGTGTTTCATCTCTCTGTATTACCAGCGCTGGGTTACAGGTGGTACACAGAGGCCAGAAAAGCTGGGGGCCAGAACCCAGTCCTTCTGACACACTGCCTAGGGCTGCCTCTTAGGAACCACCACACTCCAGAGAAACACAGCAGGCTGTTCTTTGTCACAGAGCATGAAGAAACATGGGAGCAACATCTATTAATCCCAAATGTGGGAAGAATACTGAAGGTCAGAGAAAACGGAAAAGGTAAGTCTAGAAAAAGCTAGCACTCAGCAGGGCAGATAAGCCGAGCTGATAAACGGCCATAGAACACTTTCGTTATTTATTTGTTTGCTCCTTGTTCTGGTGTGGGTTGCTAATTCCAGTTAAGAGT
The DNA here is from genome assembly GCA_002564285.1 of Tympanoctomys barrerae. Classification (NCBI taxonomy): domain Eukaryota; kingdom Metazoa; phylum Chordata; class Mammalia; order Rodentia; family Octodontidae; genus Tympanoctomys; species Tympanoctomys barrerae. Next base: position 2,123 of record NDGN011361418.1, on the reverse strand, counting down.
CCCCACTGCCGGTTTGCATGTGTGGTACATTATGTACCCATCTGGCGGCAAGTCTGACACCTCCCCTGGCAACTGCCCTCTGCAGTTTCAAACACACTTATATGTTTGTCTCCCAACAACAACACAGAGAGGAAACAGAAAAAGAACACCCAGAGTTTACTGCATGGAGTCTCTATCAAGACTGTGACTTAATATCTTGTCTGTAATAGAAGGAGCTCAACAAACATGTGAGGAAGTGAACTGGGGCCAGGCCCAGAGGCTGACTGGCTGAGACATTTTGCAAAGCAGAAGAGAAACACAGATCTCAGTAACGGTGAGGCTGAAATCTGAGGTCCCCTTTGCAAAAATGAAGATAATTTGTTCTGGGGACTTTTTTTTTTCTTTCTTTCACATTCCCTCTGTTTAAACAAACCCTGGTGAAAGGAACTCCTGCTCTGATTGTCCATGGAAAGGTTCCCTGGAATGTTGGACAGTGTCTCTGGAATGTATAGATTTAATGAGCCAATCTGCAAATTAACAGAGATGAAAAGGGAGCCCTACGGTCACGTTACACACAGAATCACTACCTGGGTTGAATGCAGGGGGCTGAGGAGGTCTCTTAGAGCACCTCATGAGCAGGCTTAGCACGTTCCAAACCCCAAGCCTTGGCTGCTCTGCAATTTAGGGGTGGGTGAGTCTGCAAAGATCACCCATAGACTTGTTGAAGGAAGGGTATGATCTTCATTAAGAATTCTGAAATGCTGAAAATATGATTTCCAAACTCTTCCCTGAAAAGAGACCTCCCCATTCCTAGTCTATTGAGTGTCATGTTTTGAACGGTTTAAACAAACCGCATCCCTGTCCTGGACGATTCTGACAAAATGCCAGCCCCGGCTTTGGATCAGGAAAAAGGTAACAGAGTTTGAGCCATGGATATTGATATATGGGGGGGGGTGCAATAAAACTTGAAATTTGAATTATCTTTGCAGCTTTACTTCCAACTGGTTTTGGTAGATTTTTTTTATTATTTTTTAAATATTAAATAGCCTTATTACCTTTCTGTCTGGCTAGGGAACTTAGGGGCCTAGCCAGTTTCTTTCATATGGCAGATGAGGCAGCAGAGGCCAGCAAGGGGAGACGACACACCCATCAGGCACCACATGGGTCAGCAGCCCCTCGGAATCTCTGCCAGGTAGTGCTCCCCCAACCCCAGGGGACACCGTTTCTCCTCATCCCAGGGTTTAACCTCTTTAGAGTCCTTTTCTTTCCATTCAGGGCGTTGAGCCATCTGACCCGATCTTCAAAGAGTAAGTTTTTTTTGTTTAAAGATGTATTCAGGGATTTTCAGCATTGCACATGATTCGTCCTCAGAAGCCTTTGATTTTTCTTCCAGGACTAGATCAAGTAGATTCGACTCAAGCACCAAGACCAGGTTGTGGTTTCAACCTGAAGACCCTGGGGAAGAGGGGATATCCTATCAGAGGGGAGGGTGGAAGAGGTTTCGAAGTCAGCAGAAGCCTGACTTTTCTGAAGATCTGGTGCAACATTTATGCATTAAAAAGCAGTGGAGTGTGTGGTTGGATCCAAAGCCAAGTTATAGATCTTGACTTGTCATTAAGCATCCTTCCCTTCTTCCCTATAAAAATCCCCTCTGGGGCCTGAGATTCCAGTGAACTCCTGTGGACAGTGAGGGCACAAAATGGGCAAGCCTGGTGTCCCTTGGCTGGCCTCAGCAACACCTGACTACATTCCTCCCTCCCCTTTCCTGAGGATGGCTCTCCAGCTGAGAACCCACCCTACCCTGAAACTCCAACCCCAGCAGATACCAACAACCCCAACTGGGTAGTCTGCCTGGTCTCTGAACGGTGCCCCAAACCTAAGTATGACTTCTCACTCAGGTGGATGTGGAAATGAAGTTACACCTTCCTTCCTAACTGAAGTCAGTTTGGAGTCTCCCCACTTCTAGCCATTCAGGACCTGAGTTACAAAGATCTGTGCTCATTGAGTTTTTAGGAATTCAAGGCTGCCCTTTTCTCTTCCCCATCAAGAAAAATATTTTGTGGCCCCATTATAACAGAACATTTATTTTCTCCTAAATTCTAGATTATGTTAAGGGGTGATTGAAAAAGAAGGTGAATATTTAA